>JAODAL010043055.1:0-34218 GCA_025379985.1 Phyllomedusa bahiana | reverse complement strand
ATAGTTTTTTAAACCGTGGGGTTTCTTGTTTTGTACCCTTTTCCTCTTTTTTCCCTGGCTTATCTGTTGGGTTTTTTTAAAAAAAGTTGTAATTTTGTTTAGTTATGTTGGGAAATGAAGAAATTTGAAAAATTTCTCTCTTTTTTTTATCCCTTTGTTTTTGTAATTTGGAATGGGGCAAACGGGTAAACCCCCCAATTTTGGTAAACGCCCCCGACGTATCACTCATTTTTTCCTTAGGACACGGGTCTGTTATCTTAAAACGAAACCTACAAAAAACTAAACTTTTGCTCCCACCATCTATAAAAACCCCCCCTCGCATTTCTGTTTCTGTGTGTGGTACCACCATAACCCCAGGCAGAGGCCACTGCTTGGGGTTTTTAAATAGATTCGTCTGCCTTCACCCCCTTATCCATTCCCTCCCCCTCCTGTCACCTGACCTCAAAAACATCTCCAGAATCCGTCCTTTTCTCAGTGAAAAAAACTAATCTTTCTTATGCTTTTTTCTTTTCGTCCTACTACTGTAACCCCCCCCCCCCCCCCCCTGCTTTGGGTCCCCCTTCTGCAAACTCCCTCCTCCCAGTCTGTCCTGAATGCTGCGCAGGCTCATTTTTCTCTCCAGCCTCTATATGTCCCCCTTCCCCGTGTCAATCCGCAGGGTTTCCCCTTTTAAGGATAAAAAAAATTCATCTTCTCACCTTTTAGGTCTCTAGCACTGCACCCCCCTAATCCCTCCCTCATCTCTATCTCCCACCCCACCCGTCTCTCCCCCTGTGATGATCTAAGACACTGCCTCAGTCACCCCCGAAAAACCCCCCATCCCGTCTCCCAAAATTTTTCAGTGCGGGACCCCGTTTCCCGGGAAAATGCACCCGCACCCTCAGGGACCTCATACCCCCCCAGTTTAAGAGTGCCCTAGAATCTTTGTAAAGCTGGCCCATCAACCCTAATTAGTAACCCACCCCCCCCCCCCCCCCCCCCCCAACAAAATCAGGACAGTTCACAAGTATGTGAATGTCCCCACCTCATTTCATGTAGGTAAATTTTTTACTCTGTTTCATTGAATGAGAACGGAGAGAGTGGAAACCAAAAGAGAGGGGTAAGAGGGGGAGATTCATGGTAAGCGGAATGCTCAAGTTACAAATCCTTTGCTCACTGTCAAATCTTTCTCTTACTAAGAAGATTAAGGAGAACAGATCTTAACAGTTCTATGGGTTTTTCATGTCTTCTGGAAAACCCCCCGTTTAATAAAAAAAGGGCCACAATTTTTCTTTTTTGCACAGTGGGGGTCGTCTACCCGTGTGAGACAGTGCAATATGACCTCATTCACTTGAACATTTCCCTGCTAGCGGGTGGCTCATTGCAACATCCTAGTAATAGGTTTGGGCACAGGATTATACACTACTCACCAAAAGTTACGTATATTTGGCTTTTGGTTGAAATTTCAGGGTGAACATAAAAAAAATTTCAATTTATTTTTAATGAATAAAAACCATTTTATCTTTGAATGCCAAAGTCTAATGTTCATGTTTTAGACTTTTTGCACAACTTTCTGATTTCTAACAAGGAGCTTAATGCCAAAATTCACAACAGGTGTTTGATCCCTGAATCACCTAATAAATTTAGGGGATCAATGTGAATTTGGATTTAAACAGTCCTCCTCATCCTGCTGTTCACATTTTGGAATCATGAAACCAAGGGTCAGCAAGGTTGCTGACCGGTACCTAACCTGGCTGATGCATTGCGCTCTCCTTGACATCTCCAGTATTGTTGGCAGACATCATTCCTGCTCAGAGTGAATCGACTTTCATCACTGAACAGCACAGAGGACCATTAGTCCCTCATGCAGTGTCGATGGTCCCTGGCCTCTGCGAGTCGATTGTACCTGGTGGTGTGGTCAGGTCCTCTTGCTGGTCGTGTAACACACAGACAACACTGATGTAAACGGTTATGAATGGTATGACGTGACACTTGGTTGCCTCTCACTTCCCTTAGACGTGCCTGGAGTTGTGTGGCATTCATCATCCAGTTCCGCAGGGCATTGCTTACAATGAAGCGGTCATCAATGTGTGATGGAGCCAAAGGACGTCCACTTTTTTTCCTTTCTGTGACTCCTCCAGTCTCTCAGTATCTCTGTTGCAACCTGCTGATGACACTCTGTGACACTCTAAACTCAGTGTCCACTTCCATCAGAGAGCATCCTGCTTGAAACCTGACAATGGCGAGGTACTGTTGATCAATTGTAAGGTGTTGTCTTGTGATGGCAAAAAGTGAACAGCATGATGAGGAGGACTGTTTAAATCCCAATTAAAACTGATCCCCTAAATTTATTGGGTGATTTAGGGATCAAACACCCACTGTGAATGTTGCCATTAAGCTCTTTCTTAGAGATCAGCAAGTTGTGCAAAAAGTACTGAAACATTGAACAGTTATACATGTGCATTCTAAAGTTAAGAGATCGTCTCATTTAGTTCATTTAAAAATACATTTTAAGAAATTTTATGTTCATCCAAAGTCAAATATCCCTAACTTTGTGTGAGTAGTGTAGGAGTCTGCTGTGTGTTTATCAGCTACTATACAATCAGCAAAACATTTTTGTATTGTTTTACCATTTGGCAGTATAAGGTAGTGATAGAGCAATTCTGCAATTGCTGAGGTATGAGGCTATGTGCACACGACAAGTATTTCAATGCGGAATCCACACGGATTCTGACTTGAAATACTCGGCTAAAATCAAAAGTAAAACCTTTCCCCATTGCCCTAATAAAAAAATAGGTTAAAGGAGTTGTCTCTTCACTTTCCCCTGTCACTGCCCTGGAAATTTAAAATGGGGGGGGCCCGGTTGTTTTTTGTTCTGTCCTTCCCCCCCTCCACGCACACAGGAGTATGAAACTTCTATCAGGGGGGGGGGGGGGGGGTTTGCCTCAGAGTTCACCCTGTGTGTCCCTCCCCGGTCTGTTGCAGGAGGGGGTGTTAGGAGTGTAGAGAGGTCTGTGAAGCGCTGTGTATGCAAATGAGCAGAGGGGATCATGTGTTTCTTACCCTGCTTGCTTACAAGTTCCAATCCCCAAAAAACAAGGGCGTGTTATATACTCAAATTCTCCTAATCAGGAGAACAAGTATTCACATCCCCCCTGATCTGTAAATTTTAGTATAGTCACATTTCCAAAGACACATCATGATTATAGTAACAGACAGGGTCACTGCTGTCACATTATCTGGAAAGAGGGGGGGAAGCGGCCACACGGGGGGTTAACCCAAGCAGCCGGAACAGAGCCGAGCCCTCCCCCCCCCCTCCTCTACCACAGAAGTCTGTGCGGGGGGGCTCTCGCTCCGCCTGCTTCAAAGGTGATGGTCATTCAACCGACCCAGTAAGAAAAGGATCAAGGTCGGCTACTTAGAGATTGAGAAGTGATGTGTAATCTAACAGGGCTAGCTAAAAAAATCATAGGAATTTGTAATGAACATATTTTGAAAAGGGGCGCTGTTTTTTAAAAATCTTTAAATTAAAACCCCAAACATTTTGCGGACAACCCCCTTTAAAGATGATACAAGGCATCTTTTCGTTGGTCGGTTTTTAAACGTAAGAAAACTTAGAACATGTTCATTTTCCTCGTTTTCACATGGAAAATTTACTATTGAGTTCAATGAAGATGGATAAAAATGTAGTGTAAAATGCGTCCAAGACACTTGTATGTAGTTTTGGGCACGGATTCACCTCCAAAACCATATAGGGATGAATGGGATTTGTTTCTGACTATAAATCCGCCTGAAATAAACAGAACATAAATCCACATGCAATACATGTGAAATACTCAGACGAGTAAAATGTTCTTGTCGTGTGGATGTACTCTAACAGACACAATCAATATAATGATACCATTTTTCAAACTATTTTTTCACTATTATAAAGTTCAATTGCAGCAGTATATTAAAGGGATTGTCTCACTACAAAGATCATACTTTAAAATGAGGGACCAAAAAACCAAACATTCGTCCCTTTTTAACATTAGAAAAGGCTTTTTTTTAAGAGAAAAGGGGTTTTATGTGCAACGGTGCTGGCCCCGTTTGGGTTACGGTCAGCCAAAGATTACTGGGTGCGGGGTTTGTCCCGCCGGTCGCGGCGAGAATGCGGACTAAGGAGATGCGTGAAAAGGGCGCGGAGGGAATGCAGGAGATTTGACAAATAGGGGAGGAGAGAGGGGACTTACTCGGGTAACCAAATTAAATCTCATGTGCGTCCCCGTAAACCAGAAAAAACAGCACCCATGTAAGAGGTGCAGTCCTTCATTGGGAGTCCATGTAAATTAAAGGGAAAAAAAGAAAACAAAGCAGTCTCATGTAAGAGGTCAGTCTTACTCGACAGCCCAGTAAATTTTTATGTGCATCCCATGTAAAATTTTTTGGGGAAAAGATGTGAGGGCCCACGTAAAAAAATTGGGACAATGTGCAGTCCAGTAAACCAAACAAATAAAGCATTAGTTTTGCTCTGCAGATTGTATAGGTTTAAAAAATCGGCAATTAACACTGTGTGAGAGAGAGTGAACCCGATTTTGAATTTTGACTGTTATGCACTCCACCCACCTGCACAGGTTTTTTAATCAGATCAGGTTTATAGCAGGAACTTTCAACCCTGAAGCGTGGAGGTCTGAACATACATTCAGGAATCTTTCCCAGAGTCCTGAATGTCAAATGCCCATTCTAGTTACAAAGTTTGTAGAGAGAGCAAGAAATTTAGATATAAACTATCTAGTTATACTTAGCTTTTCGATTCCAATGCTTCCAATGACAGCTGAGAACCACTCCCTATCCCAAGCTCACACAGAATTAATCCTCATGTGCACACTTTGCATAGAATGAAGATACACCCTGGTGGGAGGAGAAACACGCCCCTCCATTTCTCAAGCTCTGCATGGCAACACGCAGAAAACATTGTCAACTGCTGTCACGAGACAACCCCTTTAATTGTAAATGAGTGACATTTACTGATAATGCCAACTACACTGAGACTGCTCCAAAATGAACAAATAATAATCGTTTATGTGTAATCTGGCCTTTAAAGGAAGATCTTTCATTGGTTCATTATGACATTGCAAATTTTGCCAGATGCTTCTTAGTAACAGATTGGGTATATGGCAGTGTATATTATCACCAATGACGTGCCAGTCTGTAGACTGTTGCTAATAAACATCTGAAGGAATTTCACAAGCTGGTGTTATAGCTCAGGGAAAAGTACATATTACAGGATTATTCTCATCTCCTAATGTCTGGGTTAGGAGACAGGAACAGTGTGACCATAGAGAATGGAGAGGTGACCATGAATTCCCGACACTCTCCATTCTGTTGTATGGTAGATCTAAGTACAGCTGAAACAGTGTGCTTGACTAAACTTGGAACTGCCATTGAAATGAACGGAGAGTGCCGCACGTGCGCAGCCACCTCTCCATTCTACACAAAGAAGTTCAGGGGCCCATTCTCAAGATAATTGAAGGCCCCAATAGTGGGATCCACAATTATCAGACTTTTTTATGGCATATCCTAATGACATGCCATATATGCCTGAGATGGGAGGAATTTGCTTAAACTGGTTTTTCAGATACCAGTGTAAGACATAGGCTAGGTCTACACTCACTGAAAACCAAATCCCAAAAACGTTCATAAAACCGAGTTCTTTGTCCACTGCCCGTCAAAAGCTGCTGAAAAAAAACGTCCTAAATCACAGGCTGCGCAGAGGATTGGAAGTACAATGATCTGTGTAAAGCTGTGCAGCAGCTGTGAATCACAGGGCCCCTATTGTGAGCAGTGAGGCCAGGCCCCTGATACCCACAGGTGCCCACTCCAGTCCCCTCACACCTGAGCTGTGGGACCCTGCTCAAGGCCCCTCACAACTAAACTGTGGGGCCCCACTAGGCTGGGGGCAAGGAGGCCCTTGAATGGGCCCCACACATCTGGTGAAGGGCCTTGAGCGGCGCGCTACACGGCAGGGGAAGGTAGGGAAACTTGAGTGGGGCCCCACTCAGGTTCTCCTCCCACTATCTATCTACCTAACTACAGGGGCCCACTATCTACCTAACTACAGGGGCCCACTTTCTATCTACCAAACTCCGGGGGCCCACTATCTACCTAACTCCGGGGGCCCACTATCTACCTAACTACAGGGGCCCACTTTCTATCTACCTAACTACCGGGGCCCACTTTCTATCTACCTAAACTAAGGGCCCACTTCTCAATCCCCCACCTAAACTAAGGGGCCCCACTCTACTACCTAACTACGGGCCCACCTCTTACTTACCGAACTACAGGGGCCCATTATCTGTCTACCGAACTACAGGGGCCCACTATCTACCTAACTACGGGGGCCCACTTATCTATCTACCTAACTACAGGGGCCCACTATCTACCTAACTACGGGGGCCCACTTTCTATCTACCGAACTACAGGGGCCCACTATCTACCTAACTACGGGAGCCCACTATCTACCTACCGAACTACAGGGGTCCACTATCTACCTAACTATGGGGGGCCACTATCTACCTACCGAACTACAGGGGCCCACTATCTACCTAACTATGGGGGCCCACTATCTACCTACCGAACTACCGGGGCCCACTATCTACCTAACCTAATACAGGGGCCCACTATCTACCTACCGAACTACAGGGGCCCACTTTCTACCTAACTACAGGGGCCCACTTTCTATCTACCTAACTACAGGGGCTCACTTTCTATCTACCTAACTACAGGGGCTCACTTTTTATCTATCTAACTACAGGGGCCCACTTTCTATCTACCGAACTACAGGGTCCACTTCTATCTGCTGAACTACAGGGGCCCACTATCTATCTGCTGAACTACAGGGGCCCACTTTCTATCTGCTGAACTACAGGGGCCCACGTTCTATCTACCGAACTACAGGGGCCCACTATCTACCGAACTACAAGGGGGCCCACTATCTACCTAACTACGGGGGCCCACCATCTACCTACTGAACTACAGGGGCCGCCGATCTACCTACCCAGAGCCGCCATCAGAGATTTCAGGGCCCCATACAGCTGAAGCATCTGTGCCCTACACCTGTCCCTTTCAAATCCTGTGTTCCCCCACCCCCATCCTGCCACTCTGCCCCCCCCCCCCCCACTCCCCACACACACACCACCACAGAAAAGAAAAAAAAATCTGTGGTGACCACAAAAAAAAAAAAATACAATTACGCGAGTAACTTGCAACAGGAAGAAAGATCCTGTGAGGTTCGCTAAGAGCAGGTGTATTTTTTGTGTATTTAATACCAAAATTAAAGGGACAGGGAGTAAGCATGGGTACAGAAGTGCTGGGCAGGTCAGCGGGAGGCCATGGGGGGCCACAGGGGCCTCAGGGGGAGGCTGGGCAGTACAGGGCAGGGGGAGGCTGGGGGAGGCTGGGCAGTAAGGGCAGGGGGAGGCTGGCATGCAGGGGGGGGTGGGCAGTACAGGGCAAGCGGAAGGAGGCTGGGCAGTAAAGGGGGACATGGCAGGGGGAGGCTGCAGTACAGGCGGGAGGGCTGGAGACTGGGCCCGGGGGAGGGGCATGGGACAGTACAGGCAGGGAGCTGGGAGGCAGGGGGAGGCTACACAGTATAGAGGCGAGGCTGGACATGGCAGGGGGAGGCTGGACAGTATAGGGCAGGGGGAGGCATGGGCTGGTCAGGGGGAGGCTGGCAGGGGAGGCTGGCTAGGGCAGGGTGAGGCTGGGCAGTACAGGGTGAGGCTGGGCATGGCAGGGGGAGGCTGGGCACGGCAGGGGGAGGCTGGACAGTACAGGGCAGAGGGAGGCTGGGCATGGCAGGGGGGAAGCTGGACAGGGCAGTGCAGGGGGCTGTCAAGGGAAGGTCACAGCTCTAGACAATCACATAGAGCGCAAGCCCTCAGGCCTGCTCTTGGTTTCACACTTACTTCCTCAGTGTGACTGTAGTGGAGCCCAGCAGCCGGGATGACTTCAGTGAGGCTCCGCCCCCGCACAGAGAGAGGAGGAGGCCCGGCTCCCTACACTGAAGTAAGCGTGTGGCACAGAACAGGTTTGAGGGCTGCTGTGCTGGGGAGAGGAGGTGACGCTGCTGATAGGGGCCCGCGCTCCCGGTCACAGCTGCACTTAGAGTCACATAGAAGTTTTGCCACTTACTTCCCCTGCGCTGTGACCGGGCCCTCCTCCTCTCTCTGTCTGCGCCGCGCTGTACGGGCCAGCGGCGATGCAGGACAACATGAATCAGTGAAGAACCGGGGCCCCAGTCAGAGGAGGAGGGCCCGGCCCCGGTCACAGCGCAGGGGAAGTAAGTGGCAAAACTTCTATGTGACTGTAAGCGCAGCTGTGACCGGGAGCCCCCTCTCAGCAGTGCCGGCCGGGGCTGACACAAATGTAGTGTCGGCGGCTGTGCCGCGCACGCTAGTCTTTACTGTGAAATAAGGGGGCCTGCTTGCAGCGGGCCCCCTTATTTTACCGGGCCCTGTACAGGAGTACTGGCTGTACCCCCTGTATGGCGGCCCTGTACCTAACTATGAGGGCCCACTATCTACCTACGGAACAGATGCCCACTATCTATCGACCCAACTACGGGGGCCCACTATCTATCTACCCAACTCCGGGGGCCCACTTTCTATCTAGCTAACTACAGGGGCCCACTTTCTATCTACTTAACTCTGGGGGCCCACTACCTATGATGGACATTATATAACTAACTACCAGAGCACCAAGGGAGTAATTATTACTATATGGGGCACTATGGTTGGGGAGTTTGTACATGGGGGGGCACTGGTTGGAAGATGTTAAAGTAAGGAGTCTCAGGTGTTTGTGTTGTGAATTCTTCAGGGACGAGTCGTGGCCAGAAGAAGTCCTCATGGCGGTGTGGACCGGATGGGAAAAAAGGGAAAGTGAATGACTCCTTAGACAAGACGTCACCTGTGAGGACCTATATGTAACTGTACTGTGTGTACTTGTATCTACCACTAGGAGCCTCATGTATGAAAACTATCTAGGTGTAAGACTTTTTGTTGCCCATAGAAACTAATCAGAGATCCCCTTCCATTTCATATAGTGCTCTGGAAAAATTAGAGGGGCTGGTTGCTATGGGCAACAAAGACAGTCTTACACCTAGACAGTTTTCATACATTTCCCCCTATATGGTCAGTGTATGGTAGTAATATTGGTCTTATTGTAATGGATTGTATTCAGTAACAGTATTGTGGCATTATTCTGCATCTTTATGGTGGAGATATGTGGTGATGATATTGCGGCATTACTTGGTATTTGTCTATTGTTGTTATTGGTAATATTGGCCTTAGTATACTGGTTTGATCAGTAACAATATAGTGGTATTAGTCATACGTAGTGATATGTGGCGGTATTTTCTGGTCTGTATATATTATTTGGTTATATTGGTCTGGGTATACTGGTTTGGTCAGTAACATTATAGTGGTGAGATGCGGTGATCATTTTGTGTTGTATTGTGACGCACACGATATGGATAAACTATATGTTGTAAAATTTAACAAGAAATAAATCCAAAGACAATGGCTCAATTGCTTCTTATTTTATGGGGTTGGGCGGCGGGGGTCGCTGGGTGTGGTTGGTGGGGGTGGAGTGATGGGGTTGACAGGGGCGGGGTCAACAGGGGGCGGGGTGGCAGGGGGGCCCTGATGCTTTATCTGTAGGGGGCCCTGAAATTTCTGATGGCGGCCCTGCTATTGATAAATCTGCCCCGGTGTGTTCAAGAGAAGGTGTCTCTTTCCTTGATTGCTGGTGATTGGTGAGTATGGACAGGAGGATGTTTTTCTTAACTCCTTCCCAACATTTGACGTAGATACTTCTGGGTGGGACGGGCCGCGTTCAGCATTAGGGCCCCTGGGCAACCTTGCATGGGGCCCTCCCAAACCCGCATTCCAAGCACAGGTACTAACTACTTCCCAAAATTTGATAAAACAAACTTATGTGCACAGGCCTGTCAACAGCCATTTTGGGCCCCTGGGCAGACCTCACTAGGCCTTAACCACATAACCGCCATAAGAGAACACATTTTCGGTCAAACCAAACTAATAAACCCGCAACCCCCGCCATATAGAGACACATAGTGGTCAGACACCAGCTCAGGTATAACCTACAGCACCGCCATATAGAGACACATAGAGGTCAGACACCAGCTCAGATATAACCTACAACACCGCCATATAGAGACCACATAGAGGTCAGACACCAGCTCAGGAATAACCTACAACACCGCCATATAGAGATCACATAGAGGTCAGACACCAGCTCATGTATAACCTACAACACCACCATATAGAGACCACATAGAGGTCAGACACCAGCTCAGGTCACCATCACATGACAGTAACTACAGCACTGATACAACACAGAAGAGAAATAACCCCTGACATGCAGGGACTAACAGGAGATGTCATCTCTGATCAGTCGTTCTCTGAAGTGTTCTTTTTCCCTTTTCTTCTCCATCCGGTCCAGACCGCCATGACGACTTCTCCCGACCACAACTCATCCCTGCAGAATTTACCACACAAATATCTTAGACTTTTCCCTTAATCAGCACTTTGCCACCAATTCCTCTCTGTTCCATCTCTGTTATGGGCGCCCCCTTTAAGTAAATAGGTAGTAATGTTGCCCACCATTAAGTAGGTAGGTATCTAGACCCCAGTAGGTAGGTATACAGGTACACTGTAGGTAGATATCATGCCCCTTCTGGTAGATTTACAGCCCCTTGTATGAAGATATATAGCCCCACTGTAGGATATAGCCCCAGTAGGATATAGCCCCCTGTAGAATATAGCCCAATTTATATAGCCCTGTGTAGTATATGGTCCCCTTAAAGGGGTATTATCGCTACAAAGATCATGTCTCAGATTATGGGGACAGTAAAAATAAAATTGGTTTGCATTACCACAGTCACTTGGTTTAGCAGATATGAACTTTTCTGTAAATCTGTGTTCTATTTCTGCTGTTGCTGGTCGGACACGCCCCCTGGACGTTTCCTGCCCCCTAGAAACACCCCCTGCACTGCGATTGGCTGGCTGACATTTCATTCAGCCTGTTGGGATATGCTCCCAGACAGGAAACGCCCCCTGCGCTGTGATTGGCTGCCTGCACACTCTGTGTTTTCTCCCCTCTGAGCTGTTAAAATCGATAGTGAAACCAAAGTCTGCTGGCTCTATACACATCTCCCAGCTCTAGGGTAAATGATCATATAACAAAGTTTTACATCCTCTGTTCCCTCCATATACCACAGTCTTCTGCCTGATAACAGAAGGAGAGGAGGGGGTAAGGAAGTGTGTATTGCTCCATATAACAGTAACACAGATTGCAGCCTGGTAACAGAGGGGAAGGGGGGTGGGGCAGTGTACACTCCTCATATGTCTCATCAGTTCAGGCTGTGTGTATAATTGCTTATAGCCCAGCAAGGAGCTTGTGGAGTCAGCCTGAAGCTCTGCAGACACAGGAGCAACATGCAGGAGGCTGCAGATCTGTTCTGACCAGACATCCTTCTGCTTCTACTGCCTAACTCAGAATGATGATGTCACAGTTCTTCAGTGAGGAGAGACATGCCTGCTGAGAGAAGAGACACGCCCCTGGATTTCAAATTCAATCTCAGAGAATTAGCTGAAGAGCCCGAACAGTTCAAACGATAAAACTCCTTTAAGTATATTCCCTTCTTTATAGGCACCTTTAGTATATGACCCCCTCTAGGATATAGCCCCCTTTAGTAGATCGCTCCTTTTGTATTGCCCGTGTGAACGTAGTGAAGTATGATCAAGATAAGACTTTTTTCATTCTACAATTTCCTATTTTGTAAGCACACACAATGTGTGTTCACACGGCTGATTTTGACGCTGTTTTCTAAGCGGTGTTCGCTCCCAAAACAGCATCAAAACAGCCTCCAAAATACCCCCAGTTCATTTTCATTGATTCCTATGTAAAACAGCGTTGTCGTTCACACACGACAACGTTTTTACGAGTGTTTTAGGTGCTTCTTTGGAAGCTGTTTTGGGCACTGAAAAAGAAGCATCATGTCAATTCTTGACATAAGAAACAATGGAAAGCTTCAAAACCTCATCCAAAACCACGGCGTGCGCGTCCAAAACCGAGAGACGCGTCTCAAACCTCTTCTGAAAAAGCGTGTTTCAGACAAGGTTTTGATACTGTTTTGGGCGCTGAAAAATCAGCGTCCAAATAAGCCATGTGAACATACCTTAAGCATACGTTCACACGGCGTAATTGCGCTGCAATATGCCCGAAATGTGCCCTGCAATTATGGTAATTCATTGCTCTCATAGAGAGCTATGTATTACCTCCGTCTTCCCCGACGCTTATTGAACGCCGGGTGAAAGAAGTGTCACGTCACTTGTTTACGCGTTGGGTGAAAGAAGTGAAATGGGCCATCCCCTTCCCAATCCCCCGCACTTTACAAGCATGCACTGGTGCGCACGTACTTCTGAAGCACCCGGCGTAGTGTGGCGCGCACAGTACACACCGTAAGGCCCGGTTCACACGGTTATTCAAGCCGTAATTGCGGGACGGATTTCGCCCGCAATTACGGCTTGAATAAGGGGCGAGGCGGGGGCGCAGCTCCCCGGCCCCATAGACATGCATTATCCATGGCGCGTATCCCGCCGGGATAATGAACGGAGTCTATAGTTCTCTATGAGAACTGTGGATTACTGTAATGGCTGGGATGGATTCCAGCCGTAATTCGCGCACTACGACGCGTAATTACGGACTGAAATATGTCCCATTTTAAGTCATGTGAACATAGCCGAAGGGAGAACTGTTTTACATTTTATTTATTTATATTTTTTACACTTGGATACAGCTGTCGAACCCAAACACGTATCTAATAAATAGCAATGTGATTTACATTGCTTTTACTGTGAAACACGCATCAGCGTCCACATGAGTGATCATCTGCAGTACGGCAGAGCAGTACGGCGCGCAAAACGGCTGGAATCCGTGCCCAAAATAAGCCGTGTGAACGGTCCCTAATACACTGTGTGAACATTACCTCAATATTTAGGTAATAGTATATTGTTTAACTTTGCTATTTTATACTAGTCTACATTCTATTTAGTGTGCCTATTGCTGCACCATGATAGGCTTATGGAACTACAAGTCCCAGAAGTCTCTGCCTCAGAAGCATAGACCTGGCATGCTGGGACTTGTAGTTCCACGCAGTGAGCTGGTTGCACATTCCATGGTAGGCAGTGTTCACACCTCTATAGGGACAGGTTGTACTTCCAGGAGCCGCCCCCTTGTGCAGGCTGCTCCATTCCCTTCCGTGTGAGGCTTTTCCTGAAGACGCCTCCCCCCCTCATTGCTCTACCTGACAGGGAAACATGGAGAGGCTGCACTTCCAGGGGGCTGCGGGGGCTATTGATGACTATGTGGAGTACAAGAGGTGAGTGCCCTCAGTGTCAGGGTCACAAGTCAGTTGTATCTACTGCAATGTTACTATTTGTAGCAGTAATAGTAAACGACTGCCTGAGTCTGTTGCTAGGCGACCAGGAAGTTGTTCAAGGTTGTCATCCGTCAGTGCACTCAATAAAGTTTTGCATATTCAGAAAGCATTAGACAGGGAAGAGGCTCCCTGCTGCTTTCCTCACATTCTGCTACTAGTTATGATGATGATTATCATTACAGCTCAGAGGCAATGGCTGAGGCATGTTGGCAGTTTGCAGTGAGCAGGTACAGGCAGGAAGCCATGTGCAGTAGATGCCTGGCTGCTGACTTTGGTGGTCAGATTTTATAGGCTTAAAGGGGTGTTCCAGTTCTTTAAAATTACTCATTGTGATTTACTTTTATTCTTTACATAGAAAATTCTACCCTAGGATCAAAAAAAGGGTTAAAAATAGAAATCTGACCCACAAAATCTGTGGTTCAAAAGTGCATATTACATGTGAAAAAATTACATTCTGTACAAAGGGGCACAACACTCCTCCACTTTTGTGTCTTGTAATGCAGTTACATTGTATTTCCAAGGGAACGTCACAGTGATCATGCTATCTGATCTGTTTGCAGCATGTTATAGAGCAGGAGATGCTGAGAAGATTGATTTAGGCTGTGTCTACACAGCACCGGACTCTCAGCGGATTTTCAGAGGATTCAATATTTAGAATCTGCCGAAAATCCAACTGTACCCAGCGCTGTGTAGACCTCAATAGAAAATCTAGGTAAAAACTAGTTTTTTCATTTAATCTACTGCTTATACTGGGTTATGGAGTCCAGTAGGCGGTGTTATCAGTGATTGACAGCATTCCTTGTATGACTGGGCATAGAGAAATAGCTGTCAACCACTGATAAGACCGCCCACTGGACTCTTTAACCCAGAATAAGCAGTAAATTAAAAGAAAATATGCTGCTTGCGGTTTGATCACTATAAGGGGCCGTTCACACGGTGTTTTTGGATCCGAAAATAGCATCCAAAAACGCAGCATCGATCGGATCCTAAATGTACCCATAACACGCAGCTGTGTGTTTGGATTTGTGTTGGGTGCAGCAGGATCGCACCCTATGGCCATGTTCACACGGCTTAAAATGGGCCGTATTTCGGTCCGTAATTACGAGCCGGAGTGCGCAAATTACGGGCTGAAAACGGCCCATTCATTACGGTAATTCACAGTTCTCATAGAGAACTATGGATTACGTCTCCTCTCCCCGCCCGGCGAATACGCCACGAGAGGAGATAAGTGACATGTGAATTACCAGCGGCGTATACGCGACGCTGGTAATGAAAGTCTAATGGCCAGCGAAATGCCAGCCCCCCGCTCACTCCCCCGCCCCCGGCCACACGGCGTAATTGTGGGGCGTAATTACGTCCCGCAGTTAAGCCGTGTGAACATAGCCTATAAGTTAAAATAGGGCTACTGCTGCGTCTTTCAGACTAAGAATTGACATGTCAATTCTTGTAACGGATCCGAAAGACGCGGTGAGACACGCATCGACGATCACTTATGTGGACGCTGATGCGTGTTTCACAGTAAATCAATGTAAATCACATTGCTATTTATTAGATACGTGTTTGGGTCCAACAGCTGGATCCAAGTGTAAAAAAAAAAAATGTAAAATAGTTCTCCCTTCGGCTATGTTCGCACAGCTTAAAATGGGACATATTTCAGTCCGTAATTACGCGCCGTAGTGCGCGAATTACGGCTGGAATACGTCCCAGTCATTACGGTAATCCACAGTTCTCATAGAGAACTATGGATTACGTCTCCTCTCCCTGCTCGGCGAATACGCCGCGGGGGGGAGATAAGTGACATGTGAATTACCAGAGGCGTATACGTGCCGCTGGTAATGAAAGTCTATGGGCCGGCTAAGTGCCGGCCCCCCACTCCCTCCCCCTTCCACACGGCGTAATTGCGGGATGTAATTACGCCCTGCAAATAAGCCGTGTGAACATAGCCTTCAGGGGATTAAAAAAAAAAAAAAAGTAAAAAAAAAAACAGTGTAAAAAAAGAATAAAAAAAAAATATTTAATAAAAAATAATTGGGCATAAATTAAACACACAAAAAACCTACACATATTAGGTATTCACACGACCGTAATAACCTGTAGAATTAATCTAACAAGCTATTAAGTGTGAAATGTGAATGTTGTAAAAAAAAAAAATATATATTTTTTTTAAATAAAAAAAATACTGCAATTATTTATAAGTGAACTTTAACTACTCCCCCATAAAGTACAACTTGTCTTGAATAAAACGAGGCCTCATCCAACTGCGTCATTGAAAAAATAAAAAAGTTACAACTGTTGAAACGCAAGGAGGCAAAAACTAAAAAAATGTTCAGGTCATTAACTACTTTTCAGGCGTTCAGCTTAAGGGGTTAAAAAAAACGAGAAGCGACCGCGGTTTTTGCGCAAAACGTGACAAAGACCACGGTCGTGCTTCGGAAAAAAAAAACGTTTAAAGGTGACCCGTATTACATGTACACACATACTGCACGTATGTAGCATCTCTGACCTGGCCATTGCATGAAGATTTTTTGCTGTACAGTCATATGAAAAATTTTGGGGCCCCCCCCTTTATTAATCTTAATTTTTTTTTAATTTTCAAAATAAAATGGTGTTTGCAACAGCCAATTCATTTTGATAAATCTAAAAAACTAGGGGACACCGAAAATTTTTCCCCCGGATTAAAAATGGAGGTTTATTGATTTTTACAAAAAAAGGTTGGCAATATCTTTAAAACCCAAAAATTTGACCGGTGCAAAAGTATGGGCCCCCCAAACAGAAAAGTGACTTTTAATATTTAGTAGATCCTCCTTTTTGGGAAAAAATAACAGCCCTTAGTCGCTTCCTGAAGCTTTTAAACCCAGCTCCTGGATCCTGGATAAAAGGTTTTTTTTGGCCCTTTTCCTTTTTTACAAAACAATTAAAGGGTTTCATTTAAGTTTGGGAGGTCCCGAGCATGGAAACACCCCCTTTTCAAAGTACCCCCCACAAAATGTTCAATGATTTTCCGGCTGGGGGGGGGGATGGTCTTTCCCAAAAACCCTTGAAAATTTTTTCCTTTTGCAGAATGCCTGATAAATTTGGAGCTGGGGTTTTGGGAAATCATTGTCTTGCTGAAATTCCATCCCCGGCTAACAAAAATTTCCCATCCCCTGATTCTTTTTAACTTTAAATTCGGGAAAATTCTGATACTGGTTGAACCCAATCGACCCTCAACTTTAACAAGTTTCCCCGGGGGCCGGGGGGGAAATTTGGCCCAAAACCCCCCAAAAGCAGGGAAGGAACCTCCCCAAAATTTTTTAACAGTGGGTAGCAAGTGTTTTTTTTTGGAATGCTGTTTTTTTTTGGGACCCATGGCATAACGCCTTTTTGAAAGAACCAAAAAAAAATCAATTTTCTTTTCCCCACCCGTCCACGGGAGCTTTTTCCAAAATAAAGCTGGCTTGTCCAAATGTGCTTTTGCATACCTCAGGCGACTCTTTTTTTGGGGCGTGTTTTCCAAAGGGCCCTTCTTTCGCATCCCTCTCCCATACAGCTTCTCCTTTGTCCCAAAATGTTCTTTTTAAATTTTTGACCGATTCACAGGACACCAAAAAACTTCAGCAAGATGATGGGTGCAGCCTTTGGGGGTGGTCTGTGGAATTTTCCTTGACGTTTTTTCACCATTCTTCTTTTTCCCGCCTTTTTTGATATTTTTCTTGGCCTGCCACTTCTGGGCTAACAAGGGAAATGTCCCTGTGGGCTTCCCCTTTCCTTTTCTAAATTTTTCCCCACAGTGGAAACGACAGGGTTTAAAATTTTGGGACAACTTTTTGTATCCTTTCCCCCGAACAACTAAAGGGTTTAACCAAACTTTTTTTTTTAGATCAATTTGAGAGTTTTTTTTAAAAAAAGGAGCCCATGAGCCACCTTTTACAGGAAAAATTCAAATAGGAAAAACAACTTGCAATTGGCCACCTTAAATACCTTTTTCCTCATCATTGGATACCCCCTGGCTATGAAGTTCAAAGCTCAGTGGGTTACAAAACCAATGGAACCCCGTAAAAAGTAGTTAAGGAAATAAATTTAAAAACAATAAAATTAAAGGGGACCCCCCAAATTTTTTTCAAAAAGTCAAAATTTGGTTTTAAAGCAAAATTGCACATTTTGTCTTAGTACAATTTAAAACCTCATTCCAATCCGGAAATATTACTGTGTCCTTCAGTTTTTAATAAATTTAAAAATTGGGAAAAGGCCTTTCAAACACCCCCAAAAATTTTAAAAATTTAAAAAAGATTAAGATTAAAATGGGGTGCCCAAACTTTTTCATAAACTTTATATTAAACCGATTTCCCGGGGGAATGCAGAAATTCCCCAAACCCCTTTCCCCAAGCTCAGAGGCACACAAGTACCCAAAATGCGGGACACTGACATCACAAATGGAGTTTACTTGTTTGTACCTCCTAAAAAAATTCAAATTAAACACACCCCCTTTATTTTTTTTATTTTTTTTTTTTTTAAGGCCCGGGCAGCATAAGAAACTTAATGGCAAATGAGGGGATTCCCCTTTTAAAGGGGTTTTGCCATGATCTCATTTTCATACCTCCTGTAAACCTGCCTTTAGCCCCTGTGTTCTCAGAAGGGTGTGTGTGGGGATTTTTTTTGAATTGCATAAACAAAAAGACCCAGCAGGGGACATCACCGGGCCTTTCCTGTTGTAGTCCCAAAAAAAGGTCTGTTTATTTTTAAAACAATTTGGAAAGCTGAAGGGAAAGTTTTTGACTCCAGGCACTAAGGGGCCAAGTTCAAAACCCTGCTTTAACAAAAAAAAGTGTTTTTTTTTCTCTTTATCAAAACACTACCTCATTGGGGGTTTCTTTTTTTTTTTTTTCACTTTTTTTTGACTAATTATAAGGAGTAAAAGAGGACGGGGAGTAGAGTGACCCACCTTTGGGTTTTTAACACCATAGTAGCTGCCTGAGAGGGGAAGTGAAGTCTGAGCATGTGCGAAACCCGGACTGGGACTCCCAGCCCTGGTCCCCACCCCCGGAGATGAGTTTTAACAATGGGGTCACTTAGGCCTCGGTTTTACATGGGTTTTTTTGCCCCGGAAATTTGGGGCCCTACTTTCCCGGGCCCGGGTTTGCGCTGCAGTAACCCCGGCCCCCAAAAACCGTCGGAGTAATTTTCGGGAATCCCCCTGTCTCATAGAGAACAGTGGAAACCCCCGCTCCTCCCCGCTTTTTTCGAATCCGCCGGGCGGGGAGAAAGTGACATGCACATTATCCAGGCGCAATACGCGCCGTGGATAATGCAAGTCTATGGGGCCGGAGAGCGGCGCCCCCGCCGCGCTCTGGCCCGCCCCTTATTCACGGTGGATTTGTGAGCCGGATTGCGCTCACAATTCCGTCGGGAATAAGCTGTATGAACACAGCCTAAGGCCGTGTTCACACGGCTTATTCCCGACAGATTTGTGCGCTCACAAATCCGCCGTGAATAATGGGCGGGACGGGGGCGGGGCCGGAGCGCGGCGGGGGCGCCGCTCCCCGGCCCCATAGCATTTCATTATCTACGGCGCGTACGCGGCGTAAATAATGTGCATGTCACTTTCTCCCTGCCCGGCGGATTCGCCAAGCGGGGAGGAGCGACGGAATCCACTGTTCTCTATGAGTGCAGTGGATTACCGTAATTACTCTGACTGACTGGCGCCGTACTGCAGCGCAAATCTGGCGTGCAGTACGGCGCCAATCCGTGGCAAAATAAGCCGTGTGAACGAGGCCTTAGGGAGCAGCTAAAACAAAAACGGTGCAGAATTTTTAATAATAATGAATGGTGAAAATGTTTGTTATTTCATTTGCAAGCTTTCCACATCAACTTTACTTCATGGCAAAAACCTTTAATGTTCTGAATGTATTTTAAGGGGAAAGGGTTAAAATAAATTGTAGTCAAACTCATACTTGACATGAGGCCTTAGCAGATCTTGGTTCATATTTTGGCAAACCCTTTTTTTTATTAGGATTGTTGGTGAAGATGATGGAGGTAAACTTTTTAGTCCAGAAGAATATGAAGCATACAAGAAAACGGTGTTGCCCATGAGAGCGCAAAATCGACTGTTCGTCAGCTGGAGATCACCAACTGGAATTGACTGCAAGCTTGTGGGCCCAGAGACTCCCTGCTTTTGTACTCATAGGTACTAAAAAATAATTTGCAACATTGATTAATGTCTTAAACATTCAGGAATTCAGTTCTGTGGATTTTTTTCTCACTAATTTTAAAGAATGCACAACCTTAGGCCGGATCACATCTGCATTGGAGGTTCTGCTTGGAGATTTTGTCGCAGAAGTGCAACTGGATCCATTTCATGACAGACCCCATTGACTATAGTGGGATCCCTTAGGTTTTCATTGTGGCATCTGTTGTTTTTCACAAAATCTGTGATGGAGGCTCCAACTAGAATCTCCCATGTAGATGTGAACCAGGCCTAAAGCAGCTGCACTTTATGGAATATTATGAAAAATCTGTAAGCAGGAATTCAGTATAGCACGAAGTTCATTTCAACTCTAGGCAACCATAAAACATATGTTTGCAATTATTCCTCCAGGTTTGGAAATGCCCATTATAAAGGCTCTTTACGCTGGCTAGTAGATGGGGGCTCTGTACTGGGTATCCTGATCTTTTATATCCATCTGCCCTAATGTGACATATGGACAGGAGCTGTGTGGTTTCAGGCAATCCACATGTAAGAACATTTACTTTACACAGTCATGTATGGAATCAGTGGAAACCATTGTACAGAAAACATCTTTGGCACTGACTATATGGCTCATGCATGGATGACATTGGCTCACATTTATCAAGG
This sequence comes from Phyllomedusa bahiana, assembly GCA_025379985.1. Taxonomy (NCBI): domain Eukaryota; kingdom Metazoa; phylum Chordata; class Amphibia; order Anura; family Hylidae; genus Phyllomedusa; species Phyllomedusa bahiana. The sequence goes on along the minus strand of JAODAL010043055.1, from coordinate 13,900 downwards.
CAGGTGTGCTAGAATTCTGGAACAATTTGTGCCAAAAATAAGGGTATGTTCACACGGCATCTTGCATCCGTATGAACATCCGCTTTTCTGATGTGTCTCTGGGTCCATCAGAACGGACCCAGAGACGCATCTGACAATTAGCAATGAGTTTAAACACTGCCGGGAATGACAGAAAACGCAGCGTTCACATGAGAGATCGCCGCTACGTGTTTGCATCGCGCCTCTCAGGTCCGTCTTGTGGATGCGATCAAAGAAATGACATGCAATTCTTGGATCGCATCCGAAAGACGGGTCCAACAGGCGCGATACAAACACGCACGGCAATCTCTCATGTGAAGGCCGCCTGCTGTCTGTCATTGCCGGCAGTGTTAAACTCATTGCTAATTGTCAGATGCGTCTCTGGGTCCGTTCTGATGGACCCAGAGACACATCAGAAAAGCGGATATTCATACAGATGCAAGACGCTGTGTGAACATACCCTTAGGGTGTACATTACACCACATGTATTATGTGTTTTAGACAGTTGCTAGACACACGCTTTTTCAGTGAAATGGGTGTGGTTATAAGCTAAGTGGCTTAGTGTGCAATGTCATGTGCCAAACAAATGCACCAAAATTTGGGTGCAATTAGCGGCTTAAAGGGGTTGTCTCACCACAGACATCCATCAATGTCTGACAGGTGCAGGTACCACCTCTGGGATCGGCACGTATCTCCTAAAGAAGCCCTGAAAGCTCTCCATTCTGAATGGAGAGTATGTCAGGACTCTTCCATACAGATGAGTGGGAGTTAAGATTACAACTGACCATCACTGTTTGGCTAATTTCAAGAGTTCCAACCTGTTCTCCGGTCAGAGCATAGAGCTTTCAGGGCTTGTTTAGGAGATAGGTGCGAGTCCCAGAGGTGGGATCTGGTCCTATCAGACATTGATGGCATATCCTAGTCTTTACAGTAAAAAAAAGGTGTAAGGTTAGACTAGACAGTTCTAACTTTACACTGTTTAAGAATTAATAATAATCTTTATTTATATAGCGGCAACATATTCTGCAGCACTTTACAGAGAATTAGACAGTATTAATAAATCTGCCCACTGTCTTTAAAATGTACTTAAAGCCCTAATGTTGTACTAATATAAAAGTGTAAATTAACTTTTTATATACTTTGTTTAGGTATAAACAGCATAAGACAGATTTTAAAGAGCTTTCGAAAGATCGTCCCATTCTGTTGCCATGTAAAGTCAGTAAATGCCCGTGCAAGTCATATCACTACGTCCCTCTCAATGGTTCACAACCGATCCGTTGCCGATGTAAGCACTTTGCTGATGATCACAATGTTGCAGGATCCTACCACTGCACCAAATGTAAGAGTCATCCCCTTCTTTTTCGAAGGTTATCACGTGTATTTGTCAGTTCTGCCAGAATACCTTATCCTTGTTCTGTCTGATGCTCATATGTCCATTATTTCCTGACCACTCTCGGTGAACAGTGGTCAGGAAAGCCACTTTCTTTAGGGTTAGAACAGATAGACAAGCAAACAGATCCTTCCACCAGAATAAGCAAATTCAGAAAAGAGTAGAAAAGTGCTGCAGAGGTAAATTAATTCATGAATGTACTGTACAGTGGTACCGGGTATAGTTCTACTTTGGTATAAGTACAACATGGTATAAGTCCTGTTTGGAATCGAAAAATGTAGTTTGGTATACATTTGTTTGGAATAAGGGTATGTTCACGCGGTGTACTGCGGGGCGTACTGTACACGGCGCAGTACACCGTGTGTTTTGGGAGTACGTGCTGTTCAGCGCTTTACAGTACAGTCATGTGTAGTAGTGATTTGTAACCATTATCAAGCGGTCGCTCAGTCCAGTCCTATATTGGGACAAGTAAATGAAATGTAAAGAAAGAAAGAACACACACACTTTCTCCCATTGTAAATGCTGATCAATCAAAAATTATTCTTTTTTTTTAAAGTACACATATTCGTAACATATGTCATCACCTGGACAATAATTCTGTATTGTATCAAATTTGAAAGGAACCCATCTGTCAACTTCTAATTTTTTTTATGTGCAGCCCATTTACCCATCTAAGTGTGAGACCCCTGTACCAGAAGTATGGACAAAGATTTTGTAGTTATTAATGGACATAGTTGTTGATATTCGTTTGATATGTTACTGAATTTTTGCATGTCTTCACACAGGCTCAAACTGCTCAGGGTTCCATAGTTCATTTACCTGTGGATGTTCTCATCCAGCATATACTCACGACACTGTTGTAGAGACAAAGGAGGAAAGACAAGCTCTGGGAAAACCTGTTGGACAAGATGTTCCATACGCTGCTATGGGAGGACTGACTGGCTTCAGCTCTCTTGCTGAAGGGTATATGAGACTTGATGAAAGCGGTATAGGTAGGTAGCTGTATCTATTCATTGGACATTTTGGCCGATATTTCCCAACACACCAATGCCAGTTTTTTGGTCTATATTGCGCTAAAGCCGCTTTTGACGCCATATTTTGGATGTAAATGTCGTACACCAAAACCAGGTGCATTATATGCCGGGACCAACACATTGTAATGCGCCTAAAACTGATGCGCTGTGCGCCTCCATAACGAAATTCCCCTTTTGAGGCGAATAGCACATCATTACAAGTGTATATGTGTTAGGCGCATTTCATATACTTGTAATGATAAGCTATGCGCCTCCGTGCGCGATGTGTCTCGATAGGGGCATTACATACGCTTCTAATGATATGCTACGTGCCGCGATTTTGGTAGAGTATGTAATGCCCCTATCGAGACACATCGTGCACGGAGGTGCATAGCTTATCATTACAAGTATATGAAATGCGCCTAATACATACTTTAAAATATGAAATGCGCTTAACACATATACCCTTGTAACGATGTGCTATGTGCCTCAATACATGAAAAAAACTTTGAGATTCTTAGTTCACATGTTTTGATAAAAAAAATGTTTAAGCCACCCCCGGCTTACAACGGGATCTCAAGGCGGGTGGTCCTATTCTATTTTTACCTCTCATTTGAGTCCAATTCAGACTTCTCATTTGGGTCAACAGACCTCCATAATACAGAGAGAAAAAGAAAAAAAAAAGCACCAACCTTAAAAGCATACTGCACTGACCTAACAAACTGTGGAGGTGGGCGGGGTGCAAGGAACCAAAATGGAGGCATCCATTCCTCCCTATATAAATTAAAAGCAATATATGCCAAATGTAATGTGCAGTTCTGCACAAAAAAAACATTTCTGAAAAACACAATGTGAACCTGGGTGCCACTTGCATGGTTGTTGCATATATATATATATATATATATATTCACTCACCGGCCACTTTATTAGGTACACCATGCTAATAACGGGTTGGACCCCCTTTTGCCTTCAGAACTGCCGCATAGATTCCACAAGGTGTTGCAACGATGCTCAATTGGTACCAAGGGGCCCAAAGAGTGCCAAGAAAATATTCCCCACACCATGACACCACCACCACCAGCCTGAACCGTTGATACAAGGCAGGATGGATCCATGCTTTCATGTTGTTGACGCCAAATTCTGACCCTACCATCCAAATGTCGCAGCAGAAATCGAGACTCATCAGACCAGGCAACGTTTTTCCAATCTTCTACTGTCCAATTTCGATGAGCTGGGCAAATTGGAGCCTCAGTTTCCTGTTCTTAGCTGAAAGGAGTGGCACCCGGTGTGGTCTTCTGCTGCTGTAGCCCATCTGCCTCAAAGTTCGCCGTACTGTGCGTTCAGAGATGCTCTTCTGCCTACCTTGGTTGTAACGGGTGGCTATTTGAGTCACTGTTGCCTTTCTATCAGCTCGAACCAGTCTGCCCATTCTCCTTTGACCTCTGGCATCAACAAGGCATTTCCGCCCACAGGACTGCCGCTCACTGGTGTTTTTTCTTTTCGGACCATTCTCTGTAAACCCTAGAGATGGTTGTGCGTGAAAATCCCAGGAGATCAGCAGTTTCTGAAATACTCAGACCAGCCCTTCTGGCACCAACAACCATGCCACGTTCAAAGGCACTCAAATCACCTTTCTTCCCCATACTGATGATCGGTTTGAACTGCAGGAGATTGTCTTGACCATGTCTACATGCCTAAATGCACTGAGTTGCCGCCATGTGATTGGCTGATTAGAAATTAAGTGTTAACGAGCAGTTGGACAGGTGTACCTAATAAAGTGGCTGGTGAGTGTATGTGTGTGTATATATATATATATATATATATATATATATATATATATATATATATATATATATATATATATATATATATATATATATATACACATTTCAATACAAGTGGCACACCATCAGTTAAAAGGGCTGTCAAACAGGACATGGAAACCTCTAAAGAAGCATTTATGCTATCTGCAATACATGAAAAAAACTTTGAGATTCTTAGTTCACATGTTTTGATCAAAAAATGTTTAAGCCGCCCTCAGCTTACAACGGGATCTCAAGGCGGGTGGTTCTACTCTATTTTTACCTCTCATTTGAGTCCAATTCAGACTTCTCATTGGGTCAACAGACCTCCATAATACAGAGAGAAAAAAAGCACCAGCCTTATAAGCATACTGCACTGATCTAACAAATTGTGGAGGTGGGCGGGGTGCAAGAAACCAAAATGGAGGCATCCATTCCTCCCTATATAAATTAAAAGCAATATATGCCAAATGTAATGTGTAGTTCTGCACACAAAAAAACATTTCTGAAAAACACAATGTGAACCTAGGTGCCATGTGAACTAAGAATCTCAAAGTTTTTTTCATGTATTGCAGATGGCATAAATGCTTCTTTAGAGGTTTCCATGTCTTGTTTGATGTGCCTCAATAAGCGCATTTCGTTATGGAGGCGCACAGCGCATAATTTTTAGGCGCATTATGTTTACTATGCAAGGTATACCTGACGCCAGATTTTTGATAGGGTCGGAATTTCTGGCGCACTTTACACTTATTTAATGTGTCTAAAAACTGACGTAGCACCTCCAGTTTTCGGACATCTCGCCCTTTGTGACTGATTGTTGCAGGAGTGCACTGCTTATTCATGTATTGTTCAAGTATATTCTGATCCTACATAAATTAATCAATAGTCATTGGTGCATCTAATTTTACTTTTGTGTTGGAAATACCCAAATAATGGCTCACCTTTGATGAACCTTATGTATTTTAGAAAATTGCATTTACAGCGGTGGCCTAATATATACCTTTTAGCCTTCAGTGCCTCATGACAGCCCCTTTCTCTTTCTCCATTGACAGAATACAGGCACTAAAGAGCAGGCACAAGTCATTTATTTTCCATGTATCTGCACTTCCCTATTAGCGTAATTGTGCTAGTCTGTAAATGTAGCAATTTAGCTAATGGGTATATGTAAAAGATTTGCTGTTAAAGCAAATTCCAAAGGTCAATATTCGCTGTGTACTTTGTCTTCAGGACATAACCCTGTAAGTAAAAGCATTTGTATAATATTCTGTGGTGCATGTTGGCATAAGATTTCCCAAAGAAGTTATCCCTTCATATATACCCTGGGTTTTGTAAAGACCAGACCCTAGCCGTAGCTTGTCATTATACACAAGGGAGCCATAGATCTACTAAAGAGAAGACCCTTAGCATGTATCTTTTTTACTATACTACCCTAGGTGTTCCCTATTTACACTTTGGTCATGTCCCCACGGTCCGGGTTTTCACCAGGTTTTACAGACGGTTTTCGGATTTGAAAGCCATCTGTAAACCTGGTGTCAACCTTTTACATGGACTTCAATGGAAAATCCATGCATCAGTCCCCACTGCACGGATTTTCCGCCGGGCGGTCTTTTACACTGCCAGCGGTCCGTGAAACATTGAACATGTTCATTCTTCCGCCCAGTTTTCGGGTGGAACATAAACATGTGAGCACGAAGGAGGAGGACTTGATCCACAAACCACGGACAAAAGTCGTCCCTCTGTGGGCCGTGTACACGGCCTCCAAACAGAGCAAGTACCGGTCGGGAATTCCAACCAGTGTTTGTCCTGTGTCGTGTAAACGGCGCCTGATGCCAATATGGTCATTGACTCTGCCACTTTATGGGATCCATAAGCACAGAAGTTGAGGGGGCCACTAAGGCTATGTTCACACGGCGTAATTGCGGCACGTACAGTACGGCCGCAATTATGCTGGGTGATCTGGGAGTCGCGCTGATCAGCCCACCGGCCCCATCGACATGCATTGCTTGCGGCGCGTATTTGCCACAAGTAATTGGCATGTCACTTATCTTCCCGCGCGTACAATACGATCGTATTGTACGAGCGGGGAGAGGAGGCGTAATCCATAGTTCTCTATGAGAACTGTGGAATACTATAATTTCGGCGCGCATCTCACTCGTATTATACCGCAAATACGCTGCGAAATAAGCGCTGATATTAGCCCGTGTGAACATACCCTAAGGCACAATAACATTGTATCCTTTTTTTAAAGAATAACAAGTTAGTGGTCTTCTGCCATCTAGTACTATGCTGATTCTGTGATGCATGGCGCAATTATCAATACCTTTGATTATTCTATTATTCTTCTACCGTCCTTTAGATTCCTGACATTAGGTGTTGGGGGCTCACCTCAATTTGCTATGGGGCCCTATAAATTCTAGTTACACCTCTAGTGGGATCCTTAAAGGGGTTTTGCCACCATCTCATTTGATACCTCCCGTATCCAGCTCTTCAGCTCAGAAGGGGGCGTGTGTGATTTGTTTGAATTGCATATCATGTGACCCAGCAGGCTTGACATCACCACACCTTTCCTCTCTGTAGTCAAAGGAAGGTCTGTTTATGTAAAGCATTGTGAGTATCTGAGAGGTAAAGTTTTTGCCTCCAGACACAAGAGTCCAAGGTTCATATCACTGCAGGAACCAAACCTGTGGATTTTTTTCCTCTTTATCAATGCACGGACCTCATTGAGGTTTCTTTTTTGTTTTTTCCACTGTTTGACTAATTACTAAGGCGTACAGAGGATGGGAGTAGAATGACGGCACCTGGTGTTTGAACACTCAGTAGCTGCCTAAGAGGAGAAGTGATGTCTGAGCATGTCTGACCAGGACTGAGAAGCTCTCAGCCTTGGTCGTATCCCCTGGAGACGAGCTGTAAACAATGGATCACTAAAGGAGCAGCTAAAACAAAAACGGTCCAGAATTTTTTTTTTCAATTGTATCTTTATTGAAGAATTTTTATCAAGAATAATAAAAATCAAACAGTAAATTCACATTTCCTTCAAATCTGTTCACCCAGGAACATAGAGCAGTGCAAGGGTACACTTTGCAAGCTGTATAACATGTCATGTGAGGCATAGCACACCCCATTATCACATATCTACAATAAGGGAAATGTCTCAGCATCAAAATAGACCCGTATGAGGGCCGGTACATAGAGAACAAATAACTACACACAGACAAGAGGGGGGGAGGGGAAACTGACATAATCTAATGTATCAATTTGGGGGCTGCTAGGAAGTCCATTTACATTAGGCATCAAATATCATGAAGCGTTACATAGATATCCCAAGCATTCCATGTCAAGTGAAATTTATCTATAGTATTATTTAGCATAGCCGTGAGATGCTCTAAGGACCTTATATCTCTCAGACGTTTCAAAACATCACTCAATTTAGGAGGGGCCATTCTTTTCCAGTAAGATGAGATCATACATTTTGTTGCTGTGAGAATGTGCAAGAGTAGCTTCTGATTAGGTTTTTTCAACCCTCTTGGAAATAAATTCAATATACATATTGCCGGGTCCAGGGACAACTGAATTCCAAGAAGATCGTCAACAAACTTGAGCACATCTGTCCAGAGCTGTTGGATAAGCATACACCCCCAAAAAACATGATACACATGGGCCCCAGGGACGTTACACCGCCAGCAAAGATCTGGGATTGATGGCTGGAGCCTATGGAGTAAAGCAGGCGTATGATACCATAGCATTAGAATCTTTAGCTGGTTTTCTTTGTAAACACTACATATGGATGATTGAGAAGCTCTCCTCCAAATTATGTCCCATTCCTCTGGGGGTATGTGCCTATCCAAAAATTGCTCCCACTTCAACATGTAGGAATGTCGAGGATGATCATCTGGGAGCGGGTTCAACAACATTAAATATATATCGGATATCAACCCTCTAGTAGAAGCATTCAATTTGCAAAGTAGTTCAAACCTAGATGGAGAAGACACCACTGAGGAGTGGAGTGTACTAAATAGAAAGTGTGAAATTTGCAAATAAGAATAGTAAGTTGACTGCGGCATGCCAAAATCCGTTTGAAGGGACTGGAAAGAAAGAATGCGTCTTGTGCGGTGATCCACAATATCGGCAAAACGGAATAACCCCCTATCGAACCACGGTTTTAAGGATAAAGAGCCCATGCCGTCCGGGAACAATGGGTGGAACAAAAAGGAAGTCATGGGAGAAGATATAGAACATAAATTAAAGGTCCAGAATTTTTAATAATAATGAACAGTGAAAATGTTTGTTATTTAATTTGCAAGCTTCCCACGTCAACTTTACTTTGTGGCAAAACCCCTTTAAGAAGTTTGCCGTATGTGTTCACTGGTCTTTTCTAGTCTGTGTTTAATACATTACTTCTACATTAGCTATACCTCAATTTTAACAGGAAAATTCTACAGCTAGGGGTTATTTTGTGAAAAGAATTTCTATCCAAAGGATAGGAGATAAATGTGTGATCGCTGGTGGCCACCACTGGGAAGCTCCATGACCTTTCTTTAAAGCATGACTACAATGAGGGGGAGTTTAAAGGGAGCATTGGATATACATGCCCCTTCAATGAAAAACAGAGGCACTGGAGTGTGACCAATCAATTGTAGTGGTGAATCCCCCATTGATCATATATTTCTCTTTTATCCTCTCTATTGGTGATATGTTTATGTTTGGATATTGCCTTTAATGTGATAAAAATATCAATCAAGTTGTTTCTTTTATTATTTTATGTAAAATTTATGCTTGTTTACGCGCTGTCTGATCTTTATAGCAACTGCCTATTTACTTACAGTACTGCCTGTTACGGGAATAAATGCTAATCTAGAATTGTACTTTTGAAGTCACAAACAGTGGACTTTGTAAAAAAAAAATTAAAATTTATTAGGAACATTGGCATCTCTGCAGACATTAGAGACTAATGTTTTATACACTGAGCTGGTGACAAAGTACAAACCTGTGATAGCTAGTGGACTGTATCAAGCCATAGATCTTCTCTGTCTGCTGTGTGTAATAGACTAGCATCAATATTTTACTTGTTATCTGGAGAATATGCTTTGAAATTTACCAGCAACTATATTGGACTTAACTTTTAGGTGCTCCTAGTAGAGGCTTCTTTGAATCTCCCGATGATGGTGGATGCCACCCATTTCTAAGAGCATATGGCCCACCAGGTTCCAATGCTAAAGGTAATGAATTTTGAAGTAACTATGTTTTAAAAGGTAGGTACTTCACCTAAATACATTAAACCTTTACTATATTTTATGTACCTATGATCAGATTAACCCCCTTCTCTCACATCTAAATATATGGCACTGGAACCTGGGCAACATAGCTTGTGTTTATAATAAATGCAATAGGATTGTGCCAGATAAATCACACAAAAGATCTTAGGGCAAGGATAGTCCTGGATGCTGTGTTATTCCTGTAGTCAAAAGTGATCCCAGTGAAGGCTCTAAACACTTATACAAACAGAGCCTGAAAAGGGGTATTCCCATTTCATTGATTAGCTTAAAACATGAAGATAAATAAAGACTATTGCCAAATACAGTACATTGCTGTTCTGATTCAAGCAGTTCTTATCTCCTGCTTGTGTACACAAGCTGCCCTAGGTTAATGACCACCTCTCTGTGGTCTAACTGGCTCTAGAGCCCTGGCTGGGATGATGATGTTACTCCCTGCTGTGTCTCATCAACATCCATGTCGCCTTCTGCTCTGCTGTTTAGACCCCTCTATTACCAGTGTCCCTCTAACAGGCTCAGTTAGGAATAGAAGAGCTGCTGTAGACCCACCCACAGCCTAACCAGGAAGTGTGAGCTTGAAACTGTCTGTGAAGAGCAGGCTCTGTGACACAGCATGGTAAGAACGCCCCTTTAAATGGGATGTCTCACTACATTGATTCATCTTACCTCAGTCCTGTTTTCTTGGTTTCACTTTGAATTCAGGGGCGTGTTTACTGGCTTCCACTGGGCAGCAGTAGAAGCCAGGTCTGTAGCTATAGCAACCAGTGCTGGCAGCCTGTCAGGTGAGATCGAACAGGTCTGTAGCTATAGCGACCTGAGGAGCTGATACAGCCCATACAAGAAGGGATATCTCAGAATAGGTAGGACATTGTTAATGGACATATATTGCAAAGTGACTTGTTTTTGCAAGATCTTTAACATAAAAAGCAATCCTTGTAGTGAGACAACCCCTTTAATGATCAGGGATGTGGATTTTGCTGCCTGTCCTCTAACCCCTGATGAAGCCAGGTTAGCTGGCGAAACATGTCGGGGAGGTCAGATATGACGTTTTAAATTGTGATTTCTCACCTCTGTCTACAAGTGTCACCTGCTGCAGACGGTGTCACAATGGGGCCTTATTTGTTCTGTGTCTATGAGATTAGGGACGACTGCCCAAGTAGTTGGCTTGGGATCCCTTACTGAAGCTAGTACTTTGCTATAGATATAAGGCTCTCCTGTTAATAGGTGGTACTCCACCAGACTTGATAATAGAAAGGGAGTTATTCCCTCTTTCAGAAGCAAAAAGGGTTAAATGATGAGGTTAGAGATCAGGTTTTTAAATAGTGTGTATAGAGGTTTAGAGTTATATATAATAAAAGTTACGTTTTAGTGTTTAACAGATAGAGAACTGATAGAGTTTAAGTTTGCCTACGGCAAAATAGTAAATATACGTCAGTGATGTCACTAATAGGTTCCCATGTTTTAAAAATATATACCACATAGTATACAGCTTTGTAGGTGTGTGGAGACTTATATACCACTAGTTGTTCCACTGAAATTTACATGTATTGTGAAAGGCTCATGGAAAATGAGCTAGGACTCTTGCAGCGATACCTATTTGATGTAGTGTTCCCCAAGTCACATCCGACTCACTGAGCCTTGCAATATGAAAAGGCAACCAAATATTCATCTGCATACAGCTGTATTTTGGTGTTTTCCCCTCATCAGAATGCAAAAGTCTTTGCCCACCTCCTATGAGCCTTTTAGAATCTGTGTAGAACAGTGCAGTCTGCCGTGCTGTTTGGTACAGTAAAAAAACATCAACCCTTTGGAGGTCAAACAGACAGGTGGTGAATGGGAGCCTGTGGATGCTGTATAAAGTATATGTTAGAAGCTTTCCTAACATGTGGCCCAAGGGCGCTCTGCAAATGCATTGTAAGGGTATGTTTAAACAGCGGGTTGGATCCGTTTTGGAACCGAAAAACGCATCCAAAATTGCTGTGTAAATCGCAATTTTGGCTGCAGCGGGATTGCACCCTATAGTTTTAATTAGGGCTCCTGCTGCTTCTTTTGGATCAGAAATTGACATGTCAATGCTTTGAACATATCCAAAAGACGCATCAGAAAGAGGCAAGTAAACACACATCGGCGATCACTCGTCTGAACGCCAATGCGTGTTTTGCATTGAAAGCAATGTAAATCACAATGCTCCTTGTTAGATGCGTGCTTGGGTCCATCTAGGGTCTGAAACACAGATTCAAACACAAATCTATAAACGTATGTAAACACGGAGTCAACACGCCGTATGAACATACCCTAAAAGTAGCCTGACCACTGCAATTAGGCTAAACTTAGCTTTTCAATACACATTGGGCCAGATTTATCAATACTGTCTAACACATCTAATCACAATATTGTCTACCAAGTGTAAACTTAGACTAGACAATAATGCGCCAGATTTATCATCACTATGATATATGTGGTGCATCTGTCTAGTCTAACTTTATGCCCTCTATCATTTGGCTTCCTCTGTGCCACTAACTGCGCCACAATTTAGGTGCATTTTTTTTGGTGCACGGTGTTGCATGCTAACCCACGCCCCCTTTCTGCAAAGCCACCCACTTTTACCAAGGCCACGTCCCCTTTTGATGGACAATGCACGGTCTAAAACACATACTAAATGTGGTATAAAGCATGTACTCCATTATGTTTGGCACAAATTGTGCCAGAATTTTAGTGCAACTGCCCTGATGTATGTTATGTGTCCTATTGAGCCTAATTTATCAAAACTGTTTGGTTATAAAACTGTCTTTGTTGCCCATCGCAACCAATCAGAACTCAGCTTTAATTGTTTAAACTTCCCTGGAAAAATGAAGGCTGAGCTAGGATTGGACAACAGGGACAGGCTTAGGGTATGTTCACACGGCTTATTTTGGCGCTTATTGCGTATTATACACAACGAAATGCGTGCTGCAATTACGGTAAGTCATGGCTCTCATAGAGCGCTATGGATTACGCGTTGTCTCCCCACACGTACAGTACAATTGTATTGCACGTGCGGTGGAGAGAATTGACATGTCAATTGTTAGCACCGCTTATGGTGGCCCTGACAATGCATGTTTATGGGGCCGGCCCCCCATACTTTGGAATTACGCGCTGATCACATACTATACGCGCCGCAATAAGCCGTGTGAACATACCCTTAGGCCCCGTTTACACGGCTTATTGCCGGTGTAATTGCGGGGACGGATTTCACCCCGCAATTACGCCGGCTGCGGTGCAGCGGGGGCGGGGCGGGGGGCCGGCAGCTCGCCGGCCCCATAGTCTATCATTATCTACGGCGCATACGCGCCGTAAATAATTCCCCATGTCCTTTCCCCCCCCGCTCGCGGATTCGCCGAGCGGGGAGGGAGACGGGGAAACCCTAGTTCTCTATAGAAATGTTGGAAATTTCCGTAATGACAGGGACGGATTGGAGCCATACTGCAGCGCAAATATGGCGCGCAGTACGGCTCCAATCTGCGCCCAAATAAGCCGTGTGAACGAGGGCTTATTGTTAGACAGCTTTGATAAATTAGGGCCAATGTATTTACTGTGATAAGATTTGTCTGCTTGTAAACTTTATGTAGAACAAGATGTACAGAAGAACAATTTAATTTTACCCTTTCTAGAACACCCCGATGGGAACAGACAGGAGTCCGGTTTGAAGACATCAGAAGAACAGGATATGGCTTTCTTTGAAAGGCGCTATCAAGAAAGGGTATGTCTCATTATTCTGATGGTGAAGCACTGCCGATTTAGGGCTAGGCTTATAATGAAGCTGATTATATGCTACTGTTGTTGTACAGTGGGAGATCTAAAATAGTGAGAAAAAAACAATATTTGTATAGTAGCTGGAAGGCTTTGGAAACAGACATCACTCATCATAGTATATATAATTACACCGTTTCATATTCCTTTACATCCTCGGGGCACAGATGAGTTTACCTGTTTTTGTACGGGACCATAAATAACTTCAATAATATAAAAAAAAGTAACTAATAGCAAAGCACACAGCTCTGATAAAAAATGTTTCTACAGCTTTTATGCTACAATGACTTCTTTTCCACCATTGTACTTTCATTACCATGTCTCAAGTCTGTTTTATCCCATTTCTCCTAGCTACAGGATGTATCCTTGCGTATCTTGTTATTCGGTTTACTAGTTAGCGACAGGTTATGTTCATATGGTGACTTGTGGCGCGCACCTGATGGCGCTGATCAGCGCTTTCTTCTAAAGCGCAGAGGCGGCGGTCCGCGGTCAGACCCATTCACTTTCATTATCTCTGCCGGATATAGCCGAAAATACATCCCCTTTTTTTCCGGGGTTCAATCGGGGGGAAGAAGGGAGGGGATCATACTCTCTATAAGTTTATTTCCGGGAAAGGGG
>JAODAL010043054.1:0-34218 GCA_025379985.1 Phyllomedusa bahiana | reverse complement strand
CCGGGGGGTGGGCAAAGAGCATTTTCCTGAACGGACGAAACGGGGGAAATTTGAGGCAGTTGGGCTACTCAGCAGGAAGACCCACACCGGGGGGGTTCATTTCCTTTAAGCAAAGAACGGGAAAGGGAGGCCCCCTTTTTGGGCCCAACCAAACAAAATTGGACATTTAAAAAGTTTGGGAAAAAAACGTTCCTGGTCGATGGGGCTCGATTCGTTGCGCTTTCGGATGGAGGGCAGAATTTGGCGCCCAACAACTTTGAAAGAAATGGATCCATCCTCCCCTTGTATAAACGGTTCGGGGGGGTGGGGGGTGGTTTCATGGTGGGGGGAAATATTTTTTTTGGCACTTTTTGGGGCCCCCCTTGGTCCCAATTGAGCATCTTTTGAAACCCCCTTGTTGAATTTTAGGGCCACAAGAATTGGGGCATTTTTGAAGGAAAAAGGGGGGGCCAAACCCCGTTACTACCCAAGGGTTTGTCCCAAAATAAAGTGGCCGGTGGGAGTGTATTTTCCCCCAAATTTCTAGATCCAACCGGGGCCCTCAGACGGCCTCAGACTTCCTTTCAAAAAAAAATTAAGTTTTCCCTACCTTTTCCCCAAAGGAAAAAAAGACTAAAATTCAATGTCAATATAACAGTGAAGAAGCCCTTTTAAAACCCCTTTAAAACCACCTAGAAATTTGGGCAAGGAAAACCCCGGCACCAAGGGTTTAAGGGGAGAAATTTTAAAAAAAATTTTGGTAAAAAAATTGTCGCCCTTTTCTGTCTGATTTATATAATCACATTTAACAACAGGTAAAATCCGACCAAATAAAAAATTTGCCTTTAAAAAGCCCTCCCAAATTCGGGAAAAGGGGGCCCTTTTTACCAAGTCCTCCCGGCCCAAATTTCCACTGTTTTAAACCGTAGAACCCCAAAAAATGTTGTGCCCAATAATAGCGGAAAGGCCCTTGGGTACAGTTTTCCCTCCTTTGGGTTGGGAAATCCCCAAAAAGGTTTTCATTAAGGGTGAGCCCCCCCCCAAGTAAAAAAATTTTAAAAAAGGGTTTTTGGTTTGTTTTTGGCGGGTTTGGGGTTTCCAGACCAGTCCCGGGGGAAACTTTAGTGCCTTAAAAGCTGGATGCAGAAAAAGAAAAAATTTGAATAACATTGGTTGGTTTTTTTGGGCTGGTTGGGCCCTTTGGGACGGAAAGGGGTCTTCATGGGAAATTTGAGCTTAATATCAAAAAAAGATTGATTTGCTCCCCAGTCCCCCCGGACCTGGTAAAATCCGGGACATGCAGGGTTTGCAGGGAAGAGGCATCCTTTTCCCGATGCAAGAAAAGATCTAAAAACCCAAACAAATGAAAGGGGGAGTTTTTCCAGCATTTTGGTGGAGTTGTTTAAAATGCAAAAATTTTAAATTGGGATTCCCAATTTTTAAAAAATTCAATAAAAAACATGGGAAAGGGTCGGTTTATGTTTTTTAAAAGCTATTCATAAGTCTTAATCGTAACAACCCCAAAAAACCCAAAAGGAAAACCCCTTTTCATAGTTATGCAAATTAGAAATCACCTAGGGGGGGGAAAGCCCTTTTGTACCATATACACAGAGGCAAAGATATAAAAAAAAAAAAATAATAAAATTTTACCTATGTAAACCCAAAAACCAAGGTGTCCAAAATAGATACATCCGGGGTTTCCCCCGTTTAGTAAGACATGTCTTACATTCTTTTTACCCCCAAAAGCCCCAGTATGTTTCCCTTTTCGGGGTTTGTCTTATATGGGGCGGGTATGGGGCCGGGCTTTTGGGCAGGTATGGGCCAGTTTTGTAAAACAGGTTTTGGGGCCAAAGCTGTAGGCAGAAAAAACATTCCCCTGGCCCCCCCTGTTGCTCGTCTCCGCCCGCCCCCCCTTCCTCGCTGTTTGGGCTCCCTCCCCCCCCGCGCCGCCCCCTTTCGTGCCCCGTCTCCCGCGCCGCCTCCTCGCTGTTTCCGTTTCCCGCGCCCCCCGCTTTCCTCCCCTGCCCCGGCCCTTCCCGCCCGGGCTCTTTCCCGGAAAAGGGCAGGGGCCCCTTCAGGCCGCGCTAGTCTTTTTTTCGGTTTTTAAGGGTCTTACATTAGGCGACCCCCCAAGACCCGCAACGCCTTTACTATGGGGGTGTTTTTACTATCGGGAAAAAACGGTAATACATGTACAATAGCCCCAATTTATTTTTTTATGCCCTTGGGGGAAATCTAAAATTCAAAAGTGGGATCCGGGAAGTCCTTAGTTGTCCCATGGAACCCCTTCTGTGATCCCTCCCCTTGGTGGCTTTTTTTACCTTCCTTGATATCCATTCACTTGAAAACCCACTAACCTGCCTTTAGTCACATCTCTATAGTGTTACCCGCTTCGCCCCGACACATTCTTGTTACTCACAACGGGTTATATCCTAGACTTTGCTCTATGATCCCTGATTCAGATTCTGAGTGCTACACCCCACTATATTGCTTATTACAAACAGTACATGTAAATAAAAAAGATAAAGATAACAAAACAATTCTATGCAATTGGTGTATGAACACATGTTATACCTCCGTTGGGTAATCCTGGAGTGAAAGTGGATATTACATTCTCTATACCCTACAGACTCGGACACACCAATGTTGGCCTATTGTACAAGTCACATGGGAGTACATCCTAAACCCCATATCCTCAAAATACATCTGATGGACAGATCAATACTCAGTAAGAAAGGTATTTACATGAAATGTTGGTAACATAATTGATTGTCTACTGACCGCGTGACAAAATTGTCTGGGGATCTCAATGACTTTTACCTCTTCTGATCTGCAAATATTTTCTGATACGCCTCAACAAGAGACTGCTTGTCCTATAGCTCTCTATGTCATCCTATCTACAAGCTTTTCTTCTCCTTAGCACAGGGGGTGTCAAACTGCCTGGCCCTCCCACTGTGGGAAACTACATCATGCCCACTGTTATATATTATACAAATGCATGATGGGAGTTGTAGTTTCCCAACAGCTGGAGGGCCGGCAGTTTGACACCTGTGCCTTAGCTTATTCAGAATCTTGACTGCAATTCCATCTAGATCATATAAACTCCCCAACCGGGAGATGATCCAAACAGGTCCGAGGTTGACCAGCTGCCCAGCACAGAATAGATTTACCAGGCACTGGTTTCCTATACGTGCCGCCTAAACCGCCCATTCTTACATGTCCATTACCCCTTACCCTGACATGGGACGTACAGTATGTCCTAGTGGGATGTGACTTTCCCAAAAAGACGCATCACCCCATACGTCCCTAGACTGTGTAACTCTAAAGACGCAGGTAATCACATGGGGAAAAGGTGCCCCCTCGACAGCAGAGCATCTCCCCCCGATGTCCCCTCGCATCAGGGATCCTGATATGGCTGGCTCAGTTTAATTAACACTGTGACTGCGCCTTCATGCGATCGCTGACTATGAATTGGATGCTTGTTCTCAGCACCAATCATCACTGACTAGTATGGGGGGCGTTGGGGGTGGTACCACCACCCCCAGCGCTGTGATTGGTCCATCGATCCCGACCACCCAATCATAGCTCTTGTACAACCTCTAAAGTAACGAGCGCCGCTCTGCGCCCCTATTCCGGTTTGGAAAAGTGATCAGAGCGGTGCCCGATTGTTGCCTGTGCCTTACTTTGGGGGTGCAGTGGTTCTGTGCCCCTCCGTCGCTCCAGATCTTCGGCTGAGTTCCGCTGCCTCCGGCTGACTGACATCGTTGGCTTCTAGGCTATGACTTCATCAGAGACACCAGCAGCCGAGCTGAGCTTCCTTCCTGTCTGCTGAAGAGTCATTTTATCACTAATCGGCTTTTTTTTTTTTACCCACGTTTGTACCAATAGTTGCCCCCCCCAGCGACTATAAGGCTTCACTACTCAGCGGCTGCTCATTTTTTTTCACCTGTGGCGGATGATTAGTGACGGCTATCACCGATCATCGTTCCTGCTCAGTTGTTGGCACAGGGTCACCATCCAGCTGCCACTGAGCTCTAGGCAGTGACACATATCACATAGCACCTCCGCTCCGTTGTTGGCACATCTTTTTTTTTGCAGTACAAAATCTGTTTTTAGTGATAGGTAAATGGACGTCTAGGTTGGGTTAGTACAGAGAGGTAGTAACGTCCCGACCATAGTTACGAACATATTTTTAGTTAGAAGTTTAAAATAAAAAGTCACTAAAAAAGTTTTTTTTACAATCAAGCTTTTTTTAACCATTATTGCGATCGGGAGTATTTTTAACATGACGGAACGTTTCAGAGCTTGTTATTTTTCGTTGACGCTTGTTCAGTAATTTTTTTAGTAAAATAACTAGCACTTTGTTATACTACTGATTTTTTTTTTTATCAAATTTTATGGCATTAGGCTCATTTTGCACCAACAGACACATAGTATTTTTTTTACTAACATTCGTTTGCTGAATTTTATTTTCTTATATTATTTCATTTTTTTTATTTATTTTTTGTTCAACAAAAATTAAATTGCCCCACATGTGTCTGACCACTAAACACACCTCCACTGTCAGAATATTTTTTACACATGTATAAGCACCACATACACCCCATCATAGTTTTTCTACACATACACATGTTGAAGTACATACATTTTACACACCCAGTAATTCTACAACCCCCAAAATAAAAGCATCCCAATCTATCCCCAGACGCTGCTCCTTGCTCACAGAGTGTTGCTTTTCCGTTCCCACTCCCTGGCTCAATAACGTCTTTCCGCCAATGATTCGAACGAGGATTTATAGTGCGTTGCCTTTGTCCGAATACTCAGGCTGATAGAAGGGTCCCATCCATTTCAATACAACCCCGGGTGTCAGAAGAGGTGACCCTCATACGGACTCTCCGCCCCCCCCCTCCAGTAAAATTACCAGCCACAAATCCCTGACTTTGTGGCCCCCCCAGGAGTCCGTATCAACACTACAGGCCTCACTGACAGATTTTTTTTAAATATTTTTCCCTGTGGATCTGGTAGATGTCATTCTGCAGGTGGACCCCCATCGATGCTGCAGAGATGATAACATTATAATAATAATAACCTTTATTTATATGGCGGCAACATATTTCTCAGCACTTTTGCAGAGTCTGACATTTCTGAAACTCTGCAAAATGGGCTAAATATTCATGCCAGCTTTATGTCAAACTATGTGTGAACTGTGACACCCAAATTACCGCTGATGGCCTACAGATTAAGTATGCAAATTACTGACCCCCCCCCTCTGTCATGCCTCACAAGTTCCAGATTGTTGATTTCTTGACCTGTTTAAATGACTTTTCTGCTTATGTTTGCATTAATAGTTATTTCTTAAGATTTTTCTGGATCCTTTAAGTCCATGTCTTTTGTCAATAAAAATTTCATGTAAATTTTCAGTTCTCGTATAACACCATGTCTGAAGAAGGGAGCTTAGTTCACAACTTCGAAAGCTCACCATCTAAATATACTCAGCTTAGCCTCTAAAAGGTATCGCCTGAATTTCTCACTTTCTACTAAGACAATAAATGAGAGTTTAGTGTTTTCACAGTGAGAGAAAGGCCCGGATCCAAGGATATGTTACTTGAGGGGCAGTGACAGGAGTCGACGAGTGATTGCTATTAGGGTTGAAAGACAGATCCTGAATCTTAGTATATTCAACCCCCAACAGCGTCTCTCAGCCTAGAGTTATGGTAGTGCTCACACAGCACGGAAACAAAATATTCAGAGGGTGGGTTCTTGTTGGTAGACGGCAGGATGACAAGAAATTCATGTTTTAGAGTGAGGTTATGTTTGAGATATAGAGAGACATGATATCATATAAGTGGAAAAGACAGTCACTGTGTTTTTGTAGCAAGCAGGAGTGATGTCCCGGTAGGAAGGGTGTATAATTGGGTGTCATCAGCATAAGATGGTACTGAAGCCAATCGCTGATTGGTTTTGTCTCAAAGGGGGCTGTGTAATACTAACATTATTCCGCAAATGGCCTCATGAAGAAGCCCGAGGCACGGCATATTGAGTAGTAACTGAATTTTCTACAGCACACCATTTACCGCCATGTCATGTCCTGTCCGCGCTTTGAACAAATACAAAGAGTTTTGCATTATGTGGATAATGCACTGTGCCGGCCCCGTGATGACCCCACCTATGACCGCTTGTATAAACTTCGAGCTGTAATCACCCATTTCAGCGCCATATTTTCATTCGGCTATACACTGAGAAATTAGTATGTTGTTGATGAGTCTCTCTTGACATTTCAAGGGCAGCCTTAAACTCCGCCATAACCCGCCCAGTAAAAGAGCGGTCTTGGTACAGATAAAAATATATCAAAACTGTGGTACACCCACACTTCACAGGATTACCAAGGGAAAGACAGCCAAATTGTAACCCCTGGAATGCCCACCTTTCCCTAATAAAATAAGTGGAAAAACATGAGTGGACTTTGGTGCAACCTCACTGCTGGTAAACGTTGTTCTCCTGATGTGGATAACTTTTTACATCCACTTTTAAGTCCCCTTGACGCTCACTGACCGGGGGTAGTTTCCTAAATGGGGATACTTTGGGGGATTGCCTCTGTTTTCTGGATACTAGGGTCTCTATAATGCATCATTGAGGCCTTCCAAACCAGTCTAGCTTTTTTTGCATCTCCCAATCCGAAATAGCGTCCCTTCCCTTCTTGACACACTCACCACGGTGCCCCCAAAACTACTTATTGAACACATATGGGGTTTTTGCCTTAATTCAGAAGAATTTTCCAACAGGTTAGGGGTGCTTTTTTCTCCTACTTTCACTTGTGAACCTTGAAAAATTGTGTAAAAAACAGAATTTATTAGAAAAAAATTAATTTTTCATTTTCTTTACCACAAGAGTGACATTAACCCTCTGTCACTATTACCCAGGTACCCAACACACCAGGGGCACTGGAAAAAGCCAGGTAAACATCATGGTCTGCTTCTGAGGCGGCTCCAGGCTGGTATTTTTAGGGTGGAAAAAGCAATAATATGTCATTGAGTCTTCACATCTTAATAATAATCATCCAGCAGCTGCAACCTTGGGCTGACTTTTTATCCTTATTAAAAATCTAAAATAACAAATTGTTAAAAAAATAAATAAACGATATGGAGACCCCTTAATTTCTATAACCAGCCAAGGTTAAACCAACAGCTGCAGCCTGATACTATCAGAAAGAGAAGGTCCGGCAGCCATTGTAATAGAAGAGTAGCCACTTCACTTAACTTAGTATCCTTTATCTCTAGCACAGATTAGGGATCTCTCAATCCCAACAAATACCATAGCACAAATAGTGATCTGGCTAATCAGTAAAACATACATTTTTTATTCTTTTCCAAGTTTAAAAGCATACAAAACCCAATCTTCTTGGCGTTATGCAAACATGAATAACTAGTAATAGGATACTTAAGTAATTTGTTGCGGCGGATCGCCGTTCAGTTGCAGTGTCCGTAGACCAGTTCGGCCTTCATCCCCACGAGGTACGCCAGGAGACCGGGCTGAGCGCACGTCTAGCTGCGATGTTTCGAGACAACCCTTCTCTTTCTCAAGCAACAAATTACTTAAGTATCCTATTACTAGTTATTCATGTTTGCATAAACGCCAAGAAGATTGGGTTTTGTATGCTTTTAAACTTGGAAAAGAATAAAAAATGTATGTTTTACTGATTAGCCGGATCACTATTTGTGCTAAGGTCCGGCAGCCACCCTGGAAGGGGAACTTCACACCAGAGGGTCCTCTTCTGACGGTTACCTGGTTCTTCCCAATACCCCTGGTGTGTTGTGTACTGGGGTAAAAGTGACTTGGGGTTCGTGACAGCCTTGAGGTGCCAATAAAGCTGGCTGACACCAGACCACTCTAAAATGGAAGGCGTCTGTCACATGCCTCTATTTACTATCACATGGAAGAGAAAATGAAGAAAAAAAACAACTGGAAAAAAAAACAATTTTAGTTTAAATAATTTTCCTCCCCGATAAACCACCACCCTACGTCATCACCTTATTAAAGAAATAGATGCAAGCACTGGTCCGACCCGTATGCAAAGGGGAACCTGTAAAAAAAATACAAGGAAACCTGCAGATGGGGCATTACGCCAACTTTCCTGGATATGAGAATAGGCCTATTCAGTACCATGGGTGGGGAAAGATGGGTGACTTCCCCAGAATAGGAGCCAGAAAAGCGAGGTACCTGCTGTGGGAGATGGGTGCCACTGTGCTTTCTTGGGTGCCTGTTGTGGGGGAAGGGCCATCACCCTGCATTCATGGATGTTAGATAAGTTATTCAGCATCCAGGAAAGCTGGGCGACATCTCCCATAACAAGTATCCATGAAAGCAGAGTGGCACCCATCTCTCACAGCAGGAACCTAACTTTTCTGGGTGCCTGCTGTGGAGGGTGTTACCCAGCTTTCCCATATGCTGAATATCTTATTAAACATCAGGGAAAGCTGGGTAACGGCCCATCCCCCACAGTGGCATCCAGGAAAGCAGAGTGGCACCCATCTCCTACAGCAGACACCTAGCTTTTCTGTGGGATGTCACCCAGCTTTCCCAGCAGTAAGTAGTCTATCCAGCATCTGGGAAAGCTGGTTGACATCTCCCACAACAGGCATCCAGAAAAGTCAGATGCCTGCTGCAGGGGATGGGGGCCACTCAACTTTCCTGCATACTGGAGGCCATGGAGGATGCGGGGTCCAGGTGCGGCACAGTGAGGAAGGGGGGATCGGGTCACTTACCTCCCTCTTCTGCCTCTGTAGTTATTATTATTGTAGTTATATTGAGGCCATAAACTATGTAGGGCCCGGCACTGTGGTGTATATTGGGGCCATGAACTATGTAGGGGCCCGCACTGTGGTATATATTGGGGCCAAGAACTATGTAGGGCCCTGCACTGTGGTGTATATTGGAACCATGAACTATGTAGAGGCCCGCACTGTGTGTAACAGGGGTCCCACCCCACCATGAACTATGTAGGGCCCGGCACTGTGGTGAATATTGGGCCCATGAACTATATAGGGCCCCGCACTGTGGAGTATATTGGGCCATAAACTATGTAGGGCCCCTCACTGTGGTGTATATTGGGGCCATGAACTATGTAGGGGCCCCACACTGTGGTGTATATAAGGGGTCATGAACTATTTAGGGGCCACGTACTGTGGTGTATATTGGGGCCATGAACTATGTAGGGGCCCAGCACTGTGGTGTATATTGGGTCCATGAACTATGTAGGGCCCCACACTGTGGAGTATATTGGGTCCATGAACTATGTAGGGCCCCGCACTGTGGTGTATATTGGGGCCATGAACTATGTAGGGCCCCGCACTATGGTGTAAATTGGGGCCATGAACTATGTAGGGCTCCGCACTGTGAGGTGAATATTGGCTCATGAACTATGTAGGTGGACCCCGCACTGTGCTGATAATGGGGCCCCAGGAACTAATGTGGGTCCCCCGCGTTGTGGAGTATATTGGGGCCAAGAACTATGTGGGGCACCGCACGTGGTGTAATATTGGGGCCATGAACTATGTAGGGCCGTCAGCACTGAGGTGTATATTGCGGCCATGAACAATGTAGGAGCCACCGCACTGTAGTTTGTATATATTGGGGCCTATGAACTAAGTAGGGGGGCCCCCGCACAATGGTGTAATATTGGGTCATGAAACTATGTAGGTAGGTAGGGACCCCACACTGTGGAGATATATTGGGTCCATGAACATGTAGGCCCTTCACTGTGGTGTATATTGGGCCATTAACTATGTAGGCGCTTCCGCACTGAGTGTATATGGGGTCATGAACTATGTAGGGCTCCGCACTGTGGTGTATATTGGGGCCATGAAACTATGTAGGGCTCCGCACTGTGGTGTTATAATTGGGCATAGAACTATGTAGGCCTGCACTGAGGTGAATATTGGCGGGCCAAGAACAATGTAGGAGGGCCCCGCACCTGTGGAGTATATTGGGGCCATGAACTATGTAGGGGCCCCCGCACTGGTGGGTGTATATTGGGGCCATGAACTATGTAGAGGCCCCGCACTGTGGTGTATATTAGGCCGATGAACTATGTAGGGGCCCCTGCTTTCTGTGGTGTATATGGGGCCTATGAACTACGTAAGGCCCCCGCACTGCTGAGGAGTATAATGGGGCAAGAACTATGTAGGGACCAACGCATCTGGTGGTGTATAATGGGGGCATGAACTATGAAGGGCCCCGCACTGTGTTGTATATGGGAGCCATGGAACTTAATGTAGGGGCCCCGCAACTGCGGTGTATATTGGGTCCATGGCTCTATGTAGGGCGCGCGCACATTGTGGTGTATA
Source organism: Phyllomedusa bahiana (assembly GCA_025379985.1). Taxonomy (NCBI): domain Eukaryota; kingdom Metazoa; phylum Chordata; class Amphibia; order Anura; family Hylidae; genus Phyllomedusa; species Phyllomedusa bahiana. The sequence continues at coordinate 23,896 of JAODAL010043054.1, read as the reverse complement.
TTTTGGGCCATAACTATGAGGGACCCCGCACTGTGGTGTATATGGGCAAGAACTATGTAGGGGCCCTCGAAAACACTGTTTGTATATGGGGAACCATGAACTAATGTAGGGGCCACTGCACTGCGGTGTATATTGGGGCCCGATGACTAGTAGGGCCCTGCACTGTGTGTATATGGTGGAGCCATGAACTATGTAGGGGCGACCCTCACTGTGGTGTATGCTTTGGGGCAGTGAACTATGTAAGGGGCCCCTGCCTTGGCGGTGTATGTTGGGGCCATGAACTAAGTAGGGCCCCGCACTGGGTGGAGTATATTAGGGGCCATGAACTATGTAGGGGCACCGACTGTGGTGTATATTGGGGCCATGAACTATGTAGGCTGCCCGCCCTGTGGTGTATATTGGGGCTATAAACTATGTGGTGCTCACACTAGTGGTGGTATATTGGGGCCATGAACTATGTAGGGCTCGCCGCAACTGTGTGGAGTAATTGCGGCCCATGAACTATGTAGGGAACGCACCGCACTGTGGTGTATATTGCAGCCATGAACTATGTAGGGGGCCCGCACTGTGGTGTATATTGGGATCATGAACTATGTAGGGCCCCGCACTGTGGTGTATATTAGGGCCATGAACTATGTAGGGGGCCCGCACTGTGGTGTATATTGCAGCCATGAACTATGTAGGGGGCCCGCACTGTGGTGTATATTGGGGTCATGAACTATGAAGGGGGCCCGCAGTGTGGAGTATATTGTATATGAACTAAGAACGGGGGGACCCCGCACATGTTGTCTGTATATGGGCCATGAACTATGTAGGGGCCCCGGCACTGTGTGAATATTGGGGCCATGAAAACAATGTAGGCCCCTGCGACTGTGGTGTATATTGGGCCCATGAAACTTATTAGAGGCCCCGCACTGTGGTGTATATTGTTGCCATGAACTATGTAGGGGCCACTATTGTGGTTATATTGGGGCCATGAAGGGCCCCGCACTGTGGTGTATATTGGGGCCATGAACTATGTAGGGTGGCCATCGCACTGTGGTGTATATTGGGGCCATGTAACTAAGTAGGGCCCCGGCAACTTGTGGTTATATTGGGCCACATGTACTATGTAGGGCCGCGCACTGTGGTGTATACTTGGGACGCATGAACTATGTAGAGGCCACCCGCACTGTGTTGTATATTTGGGGCCATGAAACTATGTAAGGGTCCCGCACTGAGGTGTATATTGGGGCCATTGAACTATTTGGGCCCCACACTTGGTGTATACATTGGAACCATATGAAAACTATGGTAGGAACTCGGCCAGCCCACTGTGGTGTATATTGGGACCATGAACTATGTAGAGGGCCCCCACTGTGGTATAATATTTGGGGCAGTGACTAAGTAGGGCCCCGCACTGTGGTGTATATTGGGGCCATGAGCTATGTAGGGGCCCCGCACTGTGGAGATGTTATGATGTGTATGGCTAATGTGCTCTATACACTACAGGACCTTCCATGATGTCACAGTCATGTGATCAGGATGAGTCAGGAACTATTGGCCTCTTCCAATCATGTGACCAGTGTGATGTCACCCACACAGGTCCTTATTAACCCCCTGGAATAAACCCTCCCCTGTAGGTATGAACCAGTAAGAACACCACCCATCATAATAATCTGTATTTATATTAGCGCTCACATTATTCTAGCAGGCGCTGTACAATGTAGATGACTGAAACATGTAGACTAAGATCATCAGCAGAGCGGAGAGACCGGGTAGGGTGGTAGACAGGGATGAGATGTAGGGGGTGCAGCACTATGGAGAGAGTGGGTAGAGTGGGAGACAGATGTAGGGGGTGAAGTGCTGTGAAGAGACGGGGTAGAGTGGTAGGCAGAGATGAGGGAGGAGATGTAGGGGGTGCAGCACTGTGGAGAGAGTGGGTAGAGTGGTAGGCAGAGATATGGAGGAGAATGTTGGGATTGCATGCACTGTGAAGACGGGTAATGTGGTAGATGGAGATGAGGGAGGAGATGTAGGGGGTGAAGTGCTGTGAAGAGACGGGGTAGAGTGGTAGGCAGAGATGAGGGAGGTGCGTTTCGTCTGGGGCTAAGCGTATGAAGCGCACTGCGAAACACGCGTTGTGGCGCGTTTTTTTTAAATTCTTTAATAAAGTATATTTTGTTATATTGGTTTTTGAGATTTCCTTGTATTTTGGTGTTTATAGAGGATGAAGGACAGATCAAAATCTAGTATATCCCCGAGACAGCGGGCCTGCTGCCTAGGAGTTATGGTGGTGCCACACACGGAAACAGAAATAGTAGAGGGGGGTTGGTTGGTAGACGGCTTTCAGTTTTATTGCGGTTTAGTTTGAGATAGAGAGAGGACGTGATGTCAGAGACAGCAGACAGACAGTCACTGGTGTTTTGTATCAAGGCTGGAGTGATGTCACGGGAGGAGGTATATAATTGGGTGTCATCCGCATGGAGATGGTACTGGAAGCCAAATCTACTGATGGTTTTTCCAATGGGGGCTGTGTACAATGAAAAGAGGAGAGGACCTAGAACTGATCCCTGAGGAACTCCAACAGCAAGAGGAAGAGGAGAGGAGGTCGAACCGGAAAATGAGACACTGAAGGAGCGGTCAGAGAGGTAGGATGAGAACCAAGCGAGAGCGGTGTCCTGGAGGCCAATGGTGCTGAGCATGCTGAGGAGAAGATGGTGATCCACAGTGTCAAACGCTGCAGAGAGATCCAAGAGAAGCAGCAACGAGTATTTGCCCTGTGATTTAGCAGTGAGGAGATCGTTAGAGACTTTAACTAAGGCAGTTTCCGTGGAGTGTAGGGTGCGGAAACCTGATTGCAGCGGGTCAAGAAGAGAGTTAGCAGAGAGATAGCGGATTAGGCGAGAGTAGACCAAGCGTTCCAGGAGTTTAGAGATGAAGGGCAGGTTAGAGACTGGTCGGTAGTTATCAGCACAGGACGGGTCCAGAGAGGGCTTTTTTAGTAAAGGGGTTATGATGGCGTGTTTGAAGGAAGATGGAAAGATCCCAGTGGAGAGAGAGAGGTTACAGATAGCAGTAAGGTGAGAGAGGACAGCTGGAGAAATAGACTGGACGAGGTGGGATGGAATGGGGTCAGTAGAGCATGTGGTGGGGCACGCAGACAGGAAAAGCCTGGACACTTCTTCCTCACCCTAATCTCTTGATACCTCCCTCATGTAATCTCCATCCATAACCTCCCCCCATACATCTCTGCCCTAATCTCCTGATACCTCCCTCATGTAATCTCCATCCATAACCTCCCCCCCCCATACATCTCTGCCCTAATCTCCTGATACCTCCCTCATGTAATCTCCATCCATAACCTGTCCCCCCATATATCTCTGCCCTAATCTCCTGATACCTCCCTCATGTAATCTCCATCCATAACCTGTCCCCCCCATACATCTCTGCCCTAATCTCCTGATACCTCCCCTCATGTAATCTCCATCCATAACCCCCCCATACATCTCTACCCTAATCTCCTGATATTTCCGTCATGTAATCTCCATCCATAACCTCCCCCCCATACATCTCTACCATAATCTCCTGATACCTCCCCTCATGTAATCTCCATCCATAACCTCCCCCCATACATCTCTACCCTAATCTCCTGATACCTCCCTCATGTAATCTCCATCCATAACCTCCCCCATACATCTCTGCCCTAATCTCCTGATACTCCCCTCATGTAATCTCCATCCATAACCTCCCCCCATACATCTCTGCCCTAATCTCCTGATACCTCCCCTCATGTAATCTCCATCCATAACCTCCCCCCCCATACATCTCTGCCCTAATCTCCTGATACCTCCCCTCATGTAATCTCCATCCATTATTATTATTATTAACATTTATTTTAAAGCGCCATTGATTCCATGGCGCTGTACATTTGAGGGGGGTCACATACATAATATGTCAAATGAGTACAACAATAACAATGAATGACTTGTAACTGGTACAGAGGGAGAGAGGACCCTGCCCGCAAAGGTTTACAATCTACAAGGAGGAGGGAAGAGACAGAAGATGAGGGGCAGACATGTTTGTGGGGTAGTACAGTGGCAGCAGGGTTATTGTAGGTTATACGCAATCCTGAAGAAGTGGGTTTTCAGGTTGCTTAACCTACATGTAATCTCCAGCCATAACCTCCACCCCCATTCATCTCTGCCCTAATCTCCTGATACCTCCCCTCATGTCATCTACATCCATAACCTCCCCCTATATATCTCTACCCTAATCTCCTGATACCTCCCTCATGTGTTCTCCATCCATAACCTCCCCACATACATCTCTGCCCTAATCTCCTGATACCCCCTCATGTAATCTCCATCCATAACCTCCCCCCATACATCTCTACCCTAATCTCCTGATGCCTCCCTTAAGTAATCTCTATCCATAACCTGTCCCCTCCATACATCTCTACCTAATCTCCTGATACCTCCCCTCATATAATCTCCATCCATAACCTGTCCCCCATACATCTCTACCCTAATCTCCTTATTCCTTCCCTCCAATGTACTCCATCCATAACATGTCCCCCATATATCTCTCCCCTAATCTCCTGATACCTCCCTCATTTATTCTCCATCCATAACCTCCCCCCCATACATCTCTACCCCTCCCTAAAAATTTCCCTCATGAATCTCCACCAAAACCTTCCCCCCTAACTCTCCCAAATCTCCTGATCCCTCCCCTTTAAAATTTATCCATCCCTCCCCCCCCTACATCTCTCCCCTAATCTCCGGATCCCTCCCTCATTAATTCCACCCATAATCCCCTACACTCTACCCTAATCCCCTGATCCTCCTCCATGTAATCCCCTTAGGATGAACGATCATAATCGACAAAGTTGAAATCGGCACATTTTTTTTTTTAGGTTGATCAAAAAGCCCGACACGCAATTTTTTAGGTGAGAATCGCGTAATCTATTACTCTCGCGGCATTGTCGCGCTTTAGTCTTTTGGGGGCCCAGCAAATCATCTAAGGCATAGAGCGGGGTAGCGGGGTGTGTGATTCTGACTTAATGTGTAGGTTGTCATTGTGGAAAAACACTGACCTCGTTTTGCATGAACAGCGTTTTCCCGTTATCATCGTGCTTCAGTGTCCCTCACTAAGCAGGGCGTGTGCTGGTCTCTCCAATACGCTCAGCAACACAGTTCTTCTCTTTATTCACAAAGACAACTATGCTCTTGGCTGTGAACATTAGAACATGAGTAGATTAGGGAATTTCACTCCTTAGTTAGACAGATACTTTAAAAAAAGCATCTAGCGCTGTACAGCTGGGGAGGGGGGGGGGGGTCAGGGGTTTTAAAAAAAGAGTTTATTGTGCGCCCCAAAAAACTGTTTGAACCTGCGTTGAAAAGGCATTTTTTTTACCAGTTTTTGGGCCCGCAACCTCGCACCCCGGTGAAATTTACCTTTTATTTTTTGAGCCCAGTTTTTTTCAAAGAGTCACTGTCATGATCATCCCGAAAAAACCCCAGCTTTGATTTTCTGGTCGCGGCCGCGGCCGATGCGGTAACCCATGGTTTCTGACATAGGTCTCTTTTGTGTTTCCTAGTGTAAACTGGGTTTTCTCCGCTACTGATTGATTCCGGCCGACGCCGGGGCCGGGAAATTTCGCCTCCAGGGGTTAAACCCTGGCCCCTTGCTCCTGGGTAAAGACGCTCTCCCTTTCCCTATTGGTTTTCCGTTTTTCCCCCTATTGTTTTGTCCTTAGTTCCCTGGAAGGTATTTAAGGGTTTTTCTGTCTTTTCCCCTTCCCTGTTTACGGGTTTGTTTCTCCCATAACTTGCATTCTTTTTCTGTGCCCCCCTTTTAAAACTTACTTGCTTTTTTCCGTTTATTTTCTTTTTCTGACTTTGTACGCGTTCCGATAGTTACCGACTTGGCTTGCTTGACCGCCCCTTTTTGTGTTTGTATTGTTTGTCTGCGTCTTGTGTTTTCCCCTATTCAGATAGTGCTCAGTCTTCTGTTTGGGGGCCCACCCATTAAGGAGTCGGGACCCCCAAAAAACGGGACAGGGGTTGGGTCAGTGTCAGGGCCCCCACGCGTCTGGTTGTTGTGCGCCCTGACGGATCCCCTTTAAACCCCCTTTACTTATATTAGGTACAGAATTTTCTAGTAACTGAGGTGTTTTTTATTGGCGCAAAAAAACCTTTTTTATCGTATAATTTTAAATAGTGTTTTTTAATTTTCGCGCCGTTTTGTTCAAAGAACCTTGTACTTAAATTTTTAATACAGAAATTTTGTAGAAAAATGTTGGTTATTTCATTGGCGAAAAACCACCCCTTTTTTCCTTTAAATTTTTTAAATTGCTGTAATGCACTGGTGGGCTCCAGTTTTTTTTAAATAGCCACTTTTTTCGACAAATTTTTTATAGAAAAATTTTGTAGTAATGTTTCGTTTGTCATTCTCCAAAAAATGCAATTTCTACGTGTAAATTTTGGGAAAAGTTTTATTGGTCGGGAATCTCAGTTTTGGCGAGATAGCGCACTTGTATGTGTTTGTTGAAAACTATTACCCCTTTAAAACCCAAAGCCTGAAAAGTAGTTAAGCCGAACATTTTTTTAGTTTTTCTCCTTGCGTTTCAACAGTTGTAACTTTTTTATTTTTTCAATGCGCAGCTGTATGAGGGCCCTTTTTTTATTCAGGGCAAGTTGTACTTTATGGGGGAATAGTTTAAGTACACTTATAAATTTTTGCGTATTTTTTTTTTTTTTTTTTTTTAATTTTTTTTTTTAAAATTTTTTTTTACACCATTCAATGTCACACTTAATTGTTAATTTAATTCTACTGGTTATTACGGTTGGGGTGGATACCAATATGTTTAGGTTTTTTTTGTGGTGTCATTTATGTACAATTATTTTTTTTAAATATTTATTTTTTATTTTATTTTTTTTGTTTATTTTTTTATACTTTTATGTTTTGTTTTTTTTTTACTTCCCTGAAGGGGGAAATGTTTTACATTTTTTTAATTTTTTTTTTTTTCATTAGTAATGTATTAGCATATTCATATATGCTAACACATTCTAGTCTGTGTCACTTTGACACAGGCAGTGATTGGACAAACACACAGTGCGGTCCCAAACACTGGCTTCATAACAGACAGCTCTGGGGCCACGCTAGGTCCCAGAGCTGACTGTGCAGCCATTCCCTGAGCTTTTTGTCGGGTGACCCGGGGGTTCCCATCACCTGGCAGAGCGGGAAACCCTTTGATTGCGCTGCGGTAACGCACCGCCGCAATCAAAGGGTTAAAGCATCGGGTTGCGGAGGTCTCCTCCGCTCCTCGTTGCCTGCAGGACATGCTCTGGGATTGGGGCTGTGTAGTACAGCCCCGATCCCAGCGCAATTGCGGCGCCGGGTGCCGCAAACTCCAATGTCTGCAACGACGTCAAAAGACGGTGGGCGGTCGTTAAGGAGTTAATTCCTAGTCCTACTGGGCAGTTGTAAATCCCTGGGACTGAAGGAAGAACACAGTTGATTTTGCCTTACGGTTCTTCCACCAGACCACATTTCACAGGTATCCGCTATAAACAATTCTGTTTCTTTTTTTTTTTTTTTTTTTTACTTTTTTATTTGAAAACATTTTTCAATATACAACAACAGAAAAACTGAGTGCAAAATTAAAATAACACATAAACAATCATATAACAGTTAACAGTCTATCTTTTTGAGAGATAACCATAGCTGGATTAAGCTGAGAAGTTTGAGAAAAATTTTCAAAAATGATTATCTCATGTCACATAGCAGTATGTCTCAAACGGATATACTAACTTGTGGTCATTTAAAACATCCTAAAAACTAATAAACATTGTGGTAAAAAAAAATAAAAAAAATAAATAAGGGGGGTGGGGTTATAATGAAAGCACCGTGCGCGAAAAGTAAAATTGCAATTTTTCTCGTGGCAACTGAATGTCTTGAGCCTACTTATGTTCCCCCAGCAAGCCCCCAGACCGAACCCCAGGCTGTGTCATGTTATTTTTAATCTACCCAATGAATTAGCGATGCAAGTTTTCGATACCAACTTGTATCTTTAAAGGGGGTCATTATTTTTTGGATTTCCTCATTTTCTAAACAGTTTTTATGAACGGTCTCCATTTTAAAAATTTTTTTTCCCTGTGTTATTTTTTGCCATTTCGGTTTCCACTTGAGCCATTTGCATGTAATATTTAATTTGATTAAATATTTCAAGGGTACCTGGAGGGTCTGGCTCCAGCCATTTATTATTTTTTTTAAAAGGCTTTATTTATAAACATTTTGAAACTTGTTTCTTCGATTCAAAAAGAAAAGAAAAAAAAAATTTTTTTTTTTATAAAAAAATAAAAAATTTTTAAAATCACATACAGTACATCAATAGATACTTCACGAATAGTTTGGGGTATTACATGAACCCTAAGAATCAATATGCTCATATTCTAAACAGTTTCCGTTCAAGCTATTCTTATGCCTACACATATTAATTCGCTTCAAAATAGCTTTGTTATGCGATATCCTAAACACCAGGACAAGGTTAGCTCTTGGATCCAACACCTAGCCGAAACACTCCAGTGTGTTCCCTGCGACACTAGTGAGGTCTATCCAGGATATATTCAGGATCCCTGAGCTCGTTCGCCTCAAATCATGTATATTGTCATAACTGCAGTCACAACTTTCGCAAAACTCTTTCATTCTACTCATTCATACCATTCCCTCCCTGATCTGCCACATTCATTCATGTCCATCATACAGTAGGTGCCGCAATCCAGTTGCTCCATATCATCATAAATCTCTTGGGGATACCCCTAGCAGCATAGGTGATCTTATATCTCGGTAACTCCCCCATTCCCCGGTTGCTTCCATTGTTCTAGAGAGGGCACCCTCGGGGGGCTTCCAATTTAGAAGGATAGTTTTCCTAGCATAGAAGAGTAGTAGCCTAACAGGGTACGTTCGCCCTCCAGGGACCAACCCTCAACCAAGCCCAAAAAGGCTATTGTCCGATGAGAAAAAGTTGGGAAGACCCAAAATCTTTGATTTAGGAAGTCATGGATCTCTCCCCAAAAAAGTTTGTAGGATCGGACATTCCCAAATCTATGGAAGAAAGTACCTCTCTCCCCCCCACACCTGGAGCAGCCCGTGGAAATAACATTTATTTGATATAACCCTAACGGGGGTAAGATACACCGATGGAGCCATTTAGTTTGAATCAGCTGATCCCTGGCACTTAGACTGATAGGCGCCGGGGATTGCACCCGCTCCGAGAGAAGTGCCTAAAAAATTCCCGGCAAAATGGATGGGATATTCTTTGCCCAAAAAAACCCTGGGGCCAGGGAAAGAAGACCCTTTTTCCAATGACAAGTGAACCCCTTTATTTAAGCCCCGGTTGGGGGGTCCAAAAAGCCACCTCCCCTAGAGGGAATGGAGAGGAAAGTTATATCCCAAGCCCCCCCCCCCCCCAGGGGCAAAGTGGGATTTCCCCTAGGGAGTTTAAACCGGGTGCCGGGGGCCTTTGCCCCCCCGGTACCACAAAATACAAAAACTTGGGCAACATTACCATTTTGATTATATTTACCCTACCTATAAGCGACAGTGGGAGATTAGCCCATGTTCTTAACCTCGCTTCTGTCTGCCTTACCACTGGTTGGATGTTTAAGTCAAGAAATTTGTGCATGTCTTTATGTATCGTAATCCCCAAATATTTAAATTGTGTAGCTAACTGCAGCCTAGATTTAGAGGTCACCAGTGCGTCATCAAAGTGTCTAACGGAAATAGTATGGACTTATCCCAGTTTACCCTCAGCCCCGAGTACCTCCCAAAGGTGTCTACAGTCTCCAGTAAGCCTTCAATGTCCCCCGGGTCTCCAAGTACACCAATGTCGTCCGCATAAGCGAGAGCTTCTCCTCTATTCCTGCGATTTGCCAGCCCTGTATACCCCCATGGCCATTTATCATAATGGCTAAGGGCTCCATGATAGTGCGAAAAAAACAGCGGCGACAGGGACACCCTGTCTGGTGCCCCTCTTCCAACGGGAAGGGTCGGGACGTTGACCATTTCCCCTCACCCTTGCGGTAGGCCTTATGTATAATCGGCAAATCCACTGAACAAAAGTTGGTGGAAATCCCATCCTAGCCAGCAACATCCACATAAATCTCCACTCGACAGAGTCAAATGCCTTTTCATTGTCTAGAGCAGCGATCACCCTCCTTCCCGCATTGTCATGTGTCACCTGCAGATTAGTGTATAACCTTTTGAGGTTAATCTCTGTCGTTCTTCCCGGCATGAAGCCTGATTGTTCCGCTCCAACCAAGGAGAGGATCACCCCAGTGAGTCTCATAGCCAATACCTTTGCCAAAATCTTTGTGTCTAAGTTTAACAAGGATATCGGTCTATAGGAGCTACACTGTTCAGGAGGCCTGCCAGGTTTATGAATTATAGTGATTACTGCCTCAGAAAAGGAAGGGGGTAGGGAGTCCCCTGCCGCCGCTGCCACAAACAATTTTTCCAATCTGTTGCCCCATTGTTCCACATCACATTTGTACCACTCTGCCGGAAAACCGTCAGGCCCAGGAGTCTTGTGTGTTGCTAATCTCCCTATCGCCCTGCTGATTTCCCCTGCAGTGATATCTTTTGCTAGGTCCTCTACCTCCAGTTCGCCTAAGCATGGTAACTTCAATTGACTAAGGAAAGACTCTATGTCCTCATCTACCATCTGCATTCTGGAGGTGTACAGTTCCCTGTAATAAAGAGCGAACTGCGCACATATCTGATCAGGGTCTGAGCAAATCGTTCCATCTTTACAAACCACCCTGGCCAACACAGTCATTGGAGACTCAGCCCGAGCTAGATACGCCAATGCTCTACCATTCTTATCTCCCTCAACAAAGATTGTTTGTTTTTGCATAAGAAGTCTTTTCTGGGTGTATTCAGTCAAGTGTAACGTGTAAGACCGCTGAGCCTCAAGGAAAGCCTCCTTTGCGGATGGGGATGGGTTGGTTGCAAAGTCCGTCTCCTTCAATGATAGCTCAACCTCTAACCGTCCCCTTACAGACCTCAAATCAGCCCTGTGCGATGCAATAGCTCCAATCAGAGCCCCCCGCAATACCGCCTTAGATGCATCCCATTCGACCAACGGGTTCACTGAACCTTCATTTACTTCCCAGTATGACACCATGTGTTCCTGGCAGGTACTTAATACCTTTGGGATATCCAGCCATCTAGGGTTCAGCCTCCACAACCGTCTAGAGGCCCTCCCGGGTGAAACCAGGGTGAGCTTCAGGGGTGCATGATCCGATATCCCTCTAGGGAGGTATTCGACCGTCGGTATCATATGTAAGATGTCTCTAGAGGCAAAGGCTAAATCTAGTGGGGGAAAAGGGTCATGTTTATGGAGTGGAAACACGAAAAACTGCCGTGTTTGGAGGGTGAAGCCATTGCCATGTCTCAATCAAATTATGTGTTGTCGCCCACTCTCTGAGACCCTTATTATGTGTCGTCTGGGGTCTGTCTAGATCTTTGGGCTTTGGGTGGCATTGAAGTCCCCCAACAAAATCAATGGAACCCCCGGATATTGCGAGATTTTGGACATAAGGGCGTCAAGAACTCCTCTGTGAAATGGTGGTGGTACTTATATACCCTCAATTAAGAAATCCGAGCCCCACAGCCAAACATGTAAAAGCACATACCTCCCGGATGGATCTATGTGAAGACTGTAACTGGAGCGGCAAAGACTTGCTGATTAGAACCGAAACCCCTCGTGCGTTAAATTTTAGTATAAATGCGTGGTAGTCATCCCTATCCAGGGCCGCTTCAGTGCCAGCGTCTTCTGCCCCCATAAATGCGTCTCTTGGAAGATAATAATACCAGGATTATATGATTTGACAAAATCAAATACCAGTGCCCTCTTTAATTTGCAGTTCAACCCCTGGACATTCCAGGACACAATCGTACACTCAGCCATTGTCCCAGTTAACCATGCAAGTCCTCAAGCATTCGGCAGACCAGGGAACGATACAGACATACAGTCCATTCATACTAAAAAACCCATACAACAACCGCTTAGTTAAACCTAGCCCCCCCCACCCTGCTCAAAGCCACCCAACTTGCCCGAGCCTAGATGCCCTAACATTTTGATTAACTGTTAGAAACACAGAACTAAATACTGCGCTGAGGCGCTTAAAGGTCCTTTAACCCTGCAGAGGAAAAGAACACTCAAGGAAAAGGACACCTGCTGTGGTGTTCTGGCTCCCCCTTTTTTGTTCTTTGCTCTGGAAGAGGAAAGTGACCCTAGGTAAAATTGAAACTCTCAAAATAGGAGAACATAAAATAGTGAGTCTCAAGCATCGTAGGATTATCTCAACATAATAACACTGAGAAAAACACCAGCCCAAATCCGTCACATATCAGCGACGATCAGGAGAGCGTCTATCGAGCCATTCGGAGGCCTCTTCAGGCGTCGTGAAGAAAAGGATGCGATCCCGATATTGAACTCTCAGTCTTGTGGGATACAGCATCGCATATTTAATTCCAGCATTCCTCAGCCTACTCCGCACATGGGTGAACTGTCTCCTTCTCTTCTGAATTTCGGAGGTAAAATCGGGATAAAAGGATAACTTGTTGCTTTCATAGATGATGTCCCCCTTCCGCCTGGCAGCCGCCAAAACTGGGTCCCTATCTTATAGTTAAGGAGTTTAAAATAAAAGGTCGAGGCGGGGCCCCTGGAGGCAAGGTCTTGGTCGGGATACGATGCGCTCGTTCCACAACAAAAACTAAAGGGAGAAATCTATGGGGGCTAACACTTCCTTCAGAGGTGTTCACAAATTGCTCTGGAGACGAGCCCTCCGCCTTCTCCGGCAGGCCCAGAATGCGGGGCATTGTTGGGCGTCGGCTTCGGTTCTCTGCGTCTCCGCTCTGGCTGCAGGGTTTTAACTTGTTGTGTAGAGTGCGGATAGACGCTTGGTAGCATTTGAGGGTGTCTCCCTACAATGCGCTCTGTCTCACTGTAGTTACGGTCTTATCGATATCATGGCGGAGTTTATTGACATCCATTGTAGGTAGGCTATCTTGGTGGTAAGGGGGGGCTGACAGGTCGCATAGCCGCCATAATTTTCTCAGTGTCAAACGCCCCATTGGAATGGTGTTAGGTGGGAGATTCCCTTGTCTGGGCTCATGACGTCCAACAGAAGTTTGTTTTGTGTTAGATAAAGGCGCTGTGGAGGCTCTTATTAGTCCCATAGAAGGGTGAACAGTGGGAGCTGAGCTGGAATTTACACGCAAAGACCAGTGGTGCTAACAGTGTGATTGAATCTAGTTTTTGAGCTAGTGTCCGATTTCAGGAGTTGGTCATAAATGTCCAGCAAGGGCGTTATAAAACCCCAGGGGTATCACGTTTTGTGCAATATTTGGACAACTTTTTTCCAGGGTCCAATACACAGCAGGCAGATATAGATAAGCCAACGTAGCTATATGAAGACAGTAGGTAGTAAAAAGTCAGCTCTAATATATTTGGCCACTAGATGTCGCTCTTATCCCATAGAACGCTGTGAGTTCAGAGATATCAATGTAGCAGTTATTGTAGATGGGCACCCTCCGCTGTTGAATCTGCTTTTATTTATGTGAACCAGGAGGACAGTCCGTCTCACTCAACAGATTAACCGTGTCGAGGCAGTGTATCAGGCACAGAGCCCCACACACAGCTATAGTGAGGTTAGATTCCGCTGTCAATCACAAATGTCTCTGGTATGAGCAGAGAGCTCACCCCCCGGAGGTTGCAGCCCTCAGCCGTTGGTGAAGGTAAGATGGCGTATACTTGGCGCCAAAAAACCGCTATAGCGCTGCACTATGTCCTTTTCTTGTTTTTTTACTTTTCTGTTTTTCCCCCCTTTTCCCTCAGCGCCTGCCTCCACTCTCCCCACACCGAGTCTATCTCGGCTGCCCAGCTCCACACTTATCTGTGCCCCGGTGCTGTCGCCGCTGACTGCTGCGAGCGTCTCACCGCCCCTCTCCGCCTTTAACTCACTGCCTGCTTTGCCCGGCCACCGGACTTCTCCGTCCGCGACAGATGAAGAGGCTCACGGTCCACTACTCCGGTCTGCGCCGCGCTCCGTGCACCCGATCCGGTCACGGCTCAGCAAAGCAATGCGACCGTGTTCCGGCAGCCTCCTTCTCCGCTCACCAGGGTAAACGCCCGGCACACCTCGCCGTCTGGCCGCTCTCTTCCCGGCAGTGCTGCAGGTCCTCCGCGCCTAGGTAGCTAAAGGGCCGCCCGAGCCTGCAAATGGTACTTTCTCCTGCTTCCCGCCTGGTTTCGCCTCCTCCTCTATCCCGATCCGGGATCCACCGCAGTAACCTGGGCTTCTCTCGCCACGCAAAGTACACCAGAGGTAACAGCAGGCTTTCTGATTGTTCTCCAATCTATGAAAATGCTTTTTTGGCCACTTGATCAGGTCTTCCAGGGAGGATTTTTCCAGGATTTTACAGGAGCTGCAGTCACACACGTCCTTACTCCATGAAGGTTAGGCCACGCCCCTCCAGCCATTTATTTAGAAGACATCGTTTGGTTGTTAATAAGATTATATGAAGCAAATTAAGGAATTTACTGCCTTCCGGGAAATCATGAAATGGGATATTTGGGGATAAAGTAACTTTGATCCCTAACCTGGCTTTTAGTTGTTCAGTTACTCTTTTCCACAACCTCTGGGGTGCCATACATCCACATTCAATGAATCATAGTTGATTTTGGCTGAGAGCATTTGGGACAAGCGGTTATTTGGTTTGGGGCTAAAGGATGTGGGGGAGAATATCAAATAGATTGCATGGTGTATGAATTTAAAGTGTGTTTCCCTCCACTTCTCACTGATAACAGCCTTACGTATGTTATTCCACCCTTTTAAAATTATTTGAGGGACATTGTCACCCGGAAACTCCCTTTCCCATTTTGCAATGCCAATCCTCTGAATCTTTTTCTCTCAGTTTGTTGTATATTAACGACAGCGACGCTTTTACTGAGGTCAGTTCAATTAAGGAATCTAAAGGGCTAATGGGTAGTTCCTTGTTAAGGTTTAATATTTTTGATTTGATAAAGCCAATAATTTGTCTATGGGCTAAGAAATGAGAGTTAGGCAGATTATACATAGTTCTTAAATCTTGGAAAGAGAAAAAGTCATGGTGTTGTACATCATAAAGATGCCGAAGACAATTCAGTCCCTTTTCCTCCCATATTCTAAAGTGGTTATTATGAATTCCTTGTGGGAATTCTGGGTGGTATCTAAAAGGCATGTATTTACTTATAGAAAACGGGATGTTATATAGTTTCCTACTGGCTTTCCATGCTGCTATAGTGTCTTTCATGAGGACACTTCCCTTGATGTGCTGGGGTAGAGATGCAAATTTGGTATGTAGGAGAGCTGACAAATTCCATGGGTTTGCCAGATCTGTTTCTATGCTAAAATTAGAAAAAAAGGAGGTTTTGTTGATCCAATCAATGCAATGTCTGAAAAGGCATGCCAGTTGGATTTCCTCACATCTGGGAAATTCATCCCCCCTGCGCCCTCGGCAACATTATTTAGCCAGGGCGATCCTAGGACGTTTCGAGCCCCATATAAACTTTGAAAAGACAGCTTGGATAATCTTGACGTCTGAATGTTTTAAAAGAAGAGGGATTGTTTGGAGAGGATACAGAAGTTTTGGAAAGCTCATCATTTTAACCAAATGACATTTTGCCAATAGCGGGAGGGGGAGTTGCTCCCGTCTGTGCAATTCTCTTACCACTTTCAGAATGATGGGAGGGAAATTTAATCTATATAGAGAATCTGGGGTTTGTCCAATTTGGATACCTAAATATTTTATTGCGGATTTGGCTATTGTTACAGAATTTTGTACATAAGGGGGCAAAGCAGTGTTGGGTCTCTTAGCAATGTTCAAGAGTTCTGATTTAGACTCATTAATTTTAAAACCGGAAAAACGGCTAAATACCCTGAGTTGATGTAGTAGGGGTTCCAGGTCTAAGTCCGGGTTTTTCATAAAAAAGATTGTCATCGGCGAACATAGCCAATTTGACTTCCTTTCCCCCCCACCTCAATGCCCTTGAATGTAGAAGATGACAACAACAATTCTGTTTCTAATCCTAGTTGGCTGTAGGAAATTAGAGGGATTTAAGAATAGCTGTGATTTGCCGTCTTTCAATAAGAGACTGTCAAAAACTCATCCATACTTTCTTAAATTTTTATCTTTCTGAACATGGAGCGAAATGCAGGTGGTAAGCAAGCAAAGAGGGGTGTAGGAGAGGTACGAGAGAAGGTGCTCCTTCCAGTGCTGGCGACAACACGCAAGCCAGCGGATCGTCGGTTGCAGGACCATCAGGCCTGTCATCGCTGGGTCAGGGCCCTGTGAATCTCGGTAACGAACAGCGTCGCCAATCTGTTCTTCAGTGGTTAATGCAACCTGCATCCAGCAGTCTTACCTCCTCATCCTCCCAGTCACGGCCACAAATGTCGTCATCAGCATCCGTCCAACATAAAGCGAAGGCAGCCCAAATGTCAACTCGTGTACCCACCATTGTATAATCCATTTTCTGAAGACCTCTTTGATGACAAAATGCGGTTGGGGTCAGAAGGAATTTCAAAAGATCAAGAGACCAAAGAGGATGATTTTGTCTGCTCTGATGCCCAATCGCTGATGCCATCAGAGGAGGAGAAGGAAGCCGGTCAATCGGCAAAAATCCCGGGCGGTCGGCAATGCCTTGCAGTGCCTGTTGCTTGTAGCCCGCAGCTCCAGGATGTAGAATGTCAGGACGAGGAAGTCACCTGTGTTGATGATGATGACGACATTGCGGATCCAACGTGGTCTTTTCAGCAGAATTTGCTTGCGAGCGCTTCATCACTGGACGAGGAGGAAGACGATGGGGTAGTGTCAGTACGGCTCCCACCTCAAAAAGGGAGAGGGCGGTTGCACAAGTCCGCTGAAATTATTCCGCCAGCCACGATCAGCGGAAACACCGCTCCTCGCTTATCACCGTCAAAAAGGTCCATATGTCATATGCCGCCTTTGCCGTAAACGCATCAGTAGAGGGAAGAATCTTAGGTGTTTAACCACCACCAACATGTCTAGTCACATGCAGCGAATGCATGAGTTGAAATGGAGGGAACACTTGGCCAAAAAAGGCCACACCGATGCTGGGCTTCCAACCACTGTCACACCCTCTGTCTCCGCCTCCTCCCCCACCACCAAGCGTTCCTCAGCTGCCCATGTCTCTCAGAGTCATGATCAAGGATCAGCCTCCACTGTCACCAGAGTACCACCAGAGACCCATCCTACCCCTTCTCCTTCCACCAGTTTGACGACCTGCACGCCGTACTGCGGCCAGTCTAGCAGCCAGCCTTCTGTCTACCAGGTTTGGGAGCAGAAGAAACACTTTAACCCAAACCATCCCAAAGCCAAAAGCCTGAATGTCGTCATTGCCAGGCTTTTGGCCTTGGAAATGTTGCCTCTCCATCTGGTGGACACAGATGGGTTCTGCCACGTCATGGCCCTTGCCTGCCCCCATTACCAGAGGCCGAGCAAGCCTTTATTTTCCAGACGAGCCGTCCTGCCTGGCCAGTCACGTGTCATCTAAAATTCAAGCGTGTTGTCTGCATCTGTGTCCAGCAAAGTCCATCTCACCACCGATACATGGATTAGTAAGCACGGCCAAGGCCGCTATATGACAGCTCACTGGGTGAGATGGGTGGATGTCTCTGGTGGTAATGGTGGCTCCCAGGCTCGGCACACGCTCTTCAAAACCGCAGGGATGGTGCAGGGTTGTTTCCCCCAAGGTCCCTCACGTGCCCAGAGAAACAAGGCCATGTTGAAATTAATCTGTCTTGGAGACCGTCAACACACAGGTCAGGAGCTGTGGACGGCTCTTCGCAACGAGACCGAGCGCTGGCTGGGTGACAAGAACCTTGTGCCAGCAAGGTGGTGTGCGATAACGGTCGAAATCTGGGGGCCGCCCTTAAGATCGGTAGGCTGCAGCACATCCCTTGCCTGGCCCCCACGTATAAAACCTCATAAACCAAAAAATTTTAAAGCGTCCCCGGGGTCGGACTCCCTGCTGAGGAAGGCCCCAAGGTCTGATTTTTCCCCAATTTCCCGCCGGTTCGCACCCTGCTTCGTCCAGCATGGCTGCGTTGCGCGTCCCCGGGCCCTCCCCTTCAACCGTTCTTTGTTGACGTGGCAACACGCGGGAAATTTTCCCCCCTCCACTGCTTCCAGGTTTGTGGAAAGCAGCACAATCCCATTACGCAGTACGAAGGACACAGGGCCCTGAAAAAGCCCCGGTTTGGGGAAACCTCGGGGTTTTGGGACCCCGAGAGTGGAGGGGGTTTGAAAGAGTTTGGGCACCACCCTTGCCAGTTTTTGAAAAAAGGGCCACCAAATGGTCAGTGCGGATAATGCCCTTGCCCGCTTTGAGCATTGGGGGTGATCTTGTTCGGGAAACCGATTGGGGGGACACTCTGAAAATCAGGTCCCCCAGTGACGGGGAGGAGTTGGAAATAGATGCGGACACGGAGCCTTTTCTTTTACATAAAACCCAGAACCCCCGACATTTCACAATTTTTTATCGGTCTTCATTTAGCAGGGGGTTTGGGGGTCCAGGCTAGTGAAAGGCGGGGGCCCCCAGCTCTCGGGGTTTGAAATCATCCGAGGCAAGGCCCAGGGTTTGTGTAGAAGCTGTGCCAGAAGAAGCGGAGGAGGTAGAGGTATTCCTGGACACCGACGTTACCGATGTCCCTGCCTTGGAAAGAGGTTGGCACGGATTAGAGGTGGAGGAGGAAATGGAGGAAGATCAGTTTGCTAGTGCCCCTCGACCCAGAGGCTTGGGAAATCAAGGCTCCATCTCTCACATGAGTGCTTGGATGCTCCATTTCCTCCAACATGATCTTCGCATTAAGGCCATCAAAATAAACAAACAGTTACTGGGTGGCCACATTCATCGATCCCTGTACAAAAGCAAAACTCAGCACTTTCTTCCAGCCACCCAAATAAAAGAGTAAAAATGCAGGAATTGGAGACCGTGCTGATTGATCAACTGGAGACATCTGTTGCGTCTGCTTCACGTTCTTCAAACGTCACGGTGGAACAACGTCAGCAACGTGATATCAGTAGAGTTCCAAGGAGCTGCGGCCGCAGCAGCAGGCATTGTGGCAGAAGCCTAATGGGTGACCTCTGGCAATCTTTATTTACCACCTCACCAACGCATGTAATGCAGGGCACACACCCAAAACAACAGAGATCAGCTTAAGATCATGGTGGCCACGACTATCTGTGTCTCAAAAAACCAATGTTTTTGGATATGTTTTGGACCCAATCGACTTTTGGGTATCCAAAATGGATGAATGGCCCGTGCTTGCTGGCCACGCCATAGAGGTGTTGTCCTGCCCAGCAGCCAGCGTCATCTCTGAGCGGACCTTCAGCACAGCTGGAGAAGTCTTTTACAGACACACGCAACTGGCTTTCCACAGATAATGTGGATCGTTATAATTTAATCAAGATTAATCATGCATCGATCTCTGTTTATGTTGTGGCCCCAATTAGTGAGGTCACCGATTAGTTGCCGGTCTACGTCACAATCCTCTTCAAACAGAAATGATCCTCTTGAAAAAGAAATTTTTAAAATGATAATTTCTTACTGCAATTTTTTATTCTAAGTTCCCAAAAAGGTCATTTTGCGGTTTTGCGGTGAGGAGACTGTAAAAAGACACCAATTTTACAAGGTTTAATGAAAAAAAAAAACGTATTCCATTTACTCACTTCATCTTTCAAATTTTTCGCACTGTCAATGGTTTTGGGGGCATGTTGCTGTGAGATAAAGCTATAATCATGGTCCTTTGGAACAGAAATGTGGTTTCTAAGTGGCATTTCTCCCTCACAATTTTTAACAGTGGCTGAGAAGTCATTTTTATCATTTTTTGGTTCATGCTGCTGTGAAATCCAGCAATACTATAATAATCTTTATTTATATAGCGCCAACATATTCCGCAGCACTTTATAATTTGGAGGGTGTAGGTACAAAAGACATACATTGCACAATGAAAAGCTACTTCCCGGGTTTGGAACCCCGGTGAGGGGGCCCCCTTTGCCCCCAAGGGGTTTAAACAATCTTTTGGGGTTTTGTTTGGGGGTTTGAGCGAAGGGTAAGAAAGTGCTGTTTTTATGGTCCAGCCCTGTGACAAAAATATGGGGTTTTTTATGTTGAATTCGGATGAACCTGCCACCCAAAGGGTAAAATCCATATACAGGTAAGTCCCTAAAAAGGGAGATTTTGGCGCTGGGGGGTTTGGGGGGGGGGGTTGTTAGAAAAAAAGGGTTTTCCTGGTAGGCCAAAAGTGGAAAATGCTTTCCGGGGCCCCCCCTTCTAAAGCTATAAAGGATTCTGAGTGTGCCTAATCCCCCTGGGTAGCATTTTTTCCGAAAAACTGGTGCGCACTTTTGTGAATTTTTGGAAGGGGCTTTGGGCGGTTAAAAAGAGTGTAACCTGCATCATCGGAGGGGAGAGAGCGGGTGGGGGGTGGTAGACGGGAGATAAGGGTGGAGATGTAAGGGGGGAAAACCAGCGCTGTGGAGGAATTTTTGGGTGAGAGTAAATGATTTTATGGTGTATTAAAAAGGGGATAGGCAACCAGTCCCAAGTGAATGACACAGGGTGGAGGCTTGAGTATAGCGGCTGGGGAAAGAAAGATGACCCTGGCTGCTGCTTTCAGGACAGATTGGAGGGGGGGAGATTTTTGCCAAAGGGAAAAACCCGTAAACAAAAATTTTACAGTAGTCGAGGCGAGAAGGGAATAAAGCAAAAAATGAAATTTGGTTTTTTTCCACAGTGAGAAAAGGCCGGTTTCTGGAGATGTTCTTGGGGTGCAGGTAAAAGGGAGCAGGAAAGGGAGGGGATAGAGGGGGAAAAGGGAAAAAATTAGAACTAGTAAAACAAAAGACAGGGGGCCTGCCCCCTTTAGGAGTTATGGTTTTTGCCACACACTGAAAAAAAAAAATTGCGGGGGAAAGGGGTTTCTTTAGTGGGATGGGGGGATAAATTGAATTTTCCATTTTTTTAGTGGGGTTTTTAATTTTAAGATCCAGGGAGGACATGATTTAAAGGACAGGGCCAGACGTCACGGGTGTTTTATAGCCAAAAGCGGGAAATTTGAGGTTTTGGGGAAGAGGTGTAAAATTGGGGTGTACAGCAAAAGGAGATGGTACTGGAACCCAAATCTCCCTGTTTGGTTTGCCCCAAAGGGGGGCTAAAATAGATTGAGAAGAGAGAGGACCAAAAACGGACCCCCAAAGGGAAACCCCGACAGCAGGCCCCTATTAAAAAAAAATTTTGGTTTCTAACAGACATTTTTTCTTCACAATTGCCCAAAGTGGCTAAAGGGTCATTTTTTGAATTTTATGGGGCATGGGGGGCTTTTTTAAAAAAAACAAAAATAGGAAAGGGACACTTTTAAATTTACACTATGGCCAAAATGATTTGTTTTTCCCAAGATTTTTAAATTTTTGCTAGCAATCCCCTGTAGGGGAGACAACCCTTTTTAAATAAAAATTTTAAAAAAAAGAAACAAAGACATGGTGGGTTTCCCTTTCCAAATTTTAAAAATTTGTTTTCTAAAATTAAACTACAAAAAGCTTGCATGTACAAAATACGGGTACAAATTTCCTCTTAATTGTACATGGGGGGGACGGGAAAAACTTGACCAGATGTATTTTAAATTCAGAGGACTTTAAGTATGGAGCAGGGGACGGTAACAAAGAACAGAGAAAATTTCCCCCAGCACGTTGAGTAAAACGAGAAAAAAAAGGGCCGGGAAAAAGGGGCCCCGGGGTTGGAACAGGAGTGTCAACCACCAGCATTTCCAAGGGAATTTTCCAATTTGGGTCACCCCTCTTTTTTAACGGGGGGGCAACCCCTACCCGGGTCTTGACTTTGTACTGAGGAAGGCTGGGGGGCCTTACCCTTCACACTTCCGTTTCCCCGCATCCCTTCGGGCACGACTTTTTTTCCTTTGTCTGGGGTAAAAGGGCATTTTCCCCCCGCACCCACGGGAAAAACCCCGGGCCCGGGTCAGCTGAACCTGGTTTTAAAATGGGAGACGGGCCGCAAACCTGGCCCTGATACCGAAACCCACTGAAAAGTCGGGCCCCTTTGCACCCCAAACCCTCCGTGTTAAAAATTGACTAAAGGGCAGCACTGGCCTCCCCGTTAGAGGCAATCGGGAAAGAGTTTAAAATTTTCTCTAAAAAATCAGTTTTTGAAAAAGGTATTTCTGGAGGTTAAAGGGAAATTTCTGCGTTCTTTTTTTTTTTTTGGGAGGGCTGAAAGGGTTTTACCGGGAATATTTTTTAAGAATTTTGGAAAATTTTTTTTTTTTTTTTGGTTAGGGGGTTTAATTTTTAAAAATTAAATTCAAAATTTGTCCCAAATTTTCCCTATTTAAAGCAGCAAGGATCTAACCCTAGAAAATTTTAGGAACAAGCCTTTTTAAAAATTGTTTGGAAAAAACAGCTTTGAAACCAACTGCTGTAAATGGGGGGATTTTTCCTTCTGCGGGGTTATTCATCTCCCCCCCCAACCCTCCTCCCTTTGGCGTGTGAAAAAAAGGGGGGGGGCGGGTTTTTTATTTCCAGGCCCCCCAAATTTTTGCCGTGGACAAAAGGAATAATGAGGGTGTTCTAGTAGTTTGTACACTGTAGTGGACATCAAATCTATTGACAGCAGCAGTTCCTCCAGTCATGTCCGTCGTTCCCCCTGATACACATCATTCTTCTTTAGTTCCTCCTGTCATGTACGTCGTTCCCCTTTAGTTCCTCCTGTCATGTACGCCATTCCCTTATGACATACGTTGTTCCTCTTTAGTTCCTCCTGTCATGTACGTCGTTCCCTTATGACATACGTCGTTCCTCTTTAGTTCCTCCTGTCATGTACGTCGTTCCTCTTTAGTTCCTCCTGTCATGTACGTCGTTCCCCTCTGATATACATTGTTCCTCTTTAGTTCCTCCTGTCATGTACGTCGTTCCCTTACGACATACGTCGTTCCTCTTTAGTTCCTCCTGTCGTATACATTGTTCCCCTCTGACATACATCATAGAGGAGTGAAGTACATCACAGGGAAGCAATGTATAAGACATACCCCATGATTAGCATCTCCCCCACACCACACCACAGAGATGCAGGCTATCTCCCCCACACCACACCACAGAGATGCAGGCTATCTCCCCCACACCACACCACAGAGATGCAGGCTAACCCCCAGTGATGCAGGCTATCCCCCCCACACCACACCACAGAGATGCAGTAACCCCCATGATGCAGCTATCCCCACACCACACACAGAGATGCAGCAACCCCCATGATGCAGGTACCCCCCCACACCACACCACAGAGATGCAGGCTAACCCCATGAGCGGCTACCCCCCCCACAACACCACAGAGATGCAGGCTAACCCCCAGTGATGCAGGCTATCCCCCTGTAATGTCGTACACTGAAAACTCAATGTATTTTAATTCATCATTAAATCCTGCAGCTCAGATTGTGAGTCATCCTCCCCCTCGATGTGAAAGGAATTTATGGCGGGGGCCTGTTTCCCGTGTAGTGTGGCTACATCCCAGAGCAGATCTGATAAGCCCTCAGTTTTACAACTATTGTAGAAACAATGTCCCTCCAGAAGATTTAACAGATGTCACCTTTGACCCCCCCCCTGCACAATAAACTCTTAATTGTTCTGCCCAGTAGAAGCGCAGTCGCTGAGTGCCCCCTTGTGGAAATAGTATGCAATAACCCTCATCCGACAATTCTGTATACACGCCTCCTCATCATAATCCCAGCCAGTAAGAGAGTAGGGGAGTTTTGAGAAGGAGGAGAAAGCCTGGACG
>JAODAL010043053.1:0-34219 GCA_025379985.1 Phyllomedusa bahiana | reverse complement strand
GGTGAAAACCGGGTCCCACTTAGATTACACTCCCTGGTAGGGGCTTACACCATCGCCTGCGGTGGTCCAGTGGATGCACCTCCAGAATCGTTACACTGTGGCTGCTGCCATAACCTCCACACTGTGTCATTGTGCCACTCTATGGCCTACTCCAGTTTTTGCCACCTCCAGAATGTCATTGTGCCACTGCTGACCTCATGCTGCTGCTGCCGGACCTCCACACTGTGTCATTGTGCCACTCTGTGGGCACCCTGTTTTTGCCACCTCCAGAATGTCATTGTGCCACTCTCTGACCTCATGCGCGCTGGGGCGCTGCTGTAACCTCCACACTGTGCCATTGGCCCACTCTGTGGCCTATTACTGTTTTGCCACCTCCAGAATGTCATTGTGCCACTGTCTGACCTCATGCTGCTGCTGTGGTTGCTGCTGTGACCTCTACACTGTGTCATTGTGCCACTCTGTGGCCTACTCCTGTTTTTTCCACCTCCAGAATGTCATTGTGCCACTGTCTGACCTCATGCTGCTGCTGTGCTGCTGCCCGTAACCTCCACCTGTGCCCATTGTGCCACTCTATGGGCCTACTCCTGTTTTTGGCCACCTCCAAATGTCTAATTGGCACTGTCTGACCTAAATGCTGCGCTGCCGTGACCTCCACACTGTGTCATTTGTCCACTCTGTGGCCTAGCCGCTTCTTTGCCACCCCCAATGTCATTGTGCCACTGTCTGACCTCATGCTGCTGCTGTGGTTGCTGCCGTAACCTCCACACGTGTCATTGTGCCACTCTGTGGCCTATTACTGTTTTGCCACCTCCAGAATGCCCAATTGTGCCACTGTCTGACCTCATGCTGCTGCTGCCGTGCCCCCCACACTGTGCCCATTGGCCACTCTGGGCCTACCCGTTTTTTGCCCCCCTCCAGAATGTCATTGTGCCACTGTCTGACCTCATGCTGCTGCTGTGGCTGCTGCCGTAACCTCCACACTGGTCATTGTGCCACTCTGTGGCCTACTCCATTTTTTGCCACCTCCAGAATGTCATTGTGCCACTCTCTGACCTCATGCTGCTGCTGCCGTGACCCCCACACTGTGTCATTGTGCCACTCTGTGGCCTACTCCTTTTTTGGCCACCTCCAGAATTTCATTGTGCCACTGTCTGACCTCATGCTGCTGCTGCCGTTACCTCCACATTGTGTCTTTGTGCCACTCTGTGGCCTACTCCTGTTTTTGCCACCTCCAGAATGTCATTGTGCCACTGTCTGACCTCATGCTGCTGCTGTGGCTGCTGCCGTAACCTCCACACTGTGCCATTGTGCCACTCTGTGGCCTATTACTGTTTTGCCACCTCCAGAATGTAAATGTGCCACTGTTTGACCTCATGCTGCTGCTGTGGCTGCGGATGTGACCTCCACACTGTGACATTGTGCCACTCTGTGGCCTACTCCTGTTTTTGCCACCTCCAGAATGTCATTGGGCCACTCTCTGACCTCATGCTGCTGCTGCCTTGACCTCCACACTGTGTCATTGTGCCACTCTGTGGCCTACTCCTTTTTTTGCCACCTCCAGAATGTCATTGTGCCACTGTCTGACCTCATTCTGCTGCTGCCGTGACCTCCACACTGTGTCATTGTGCCGCTCTGTGGCCTACTCCTGTTTTTGCCACCTCCAGAATGTCATTGTGCCACTGTCTGACCTCATGCTGCTGCTGCCGTGACCTCCACACTGTGTCATTGTGCCACTCTATGGCCTACTCCTGTTTTTGCCACCTCCAAAATGTCATTGTGCCACTGTCTGACCTCATGCTGCTGCTGTGGCTGCTGCTATAACCTCCACACTGTGCCATTGTGCCACTCTGTGGCCTATTACTGTTTTGCCACCTCCAGAAAGTCATTGTACCACTGTCTGACCTCATGCTGCTGCTGTGGCTGCTGACGTGACCTCCACACTGTGTCATTGTGCCACTCTGTGGCCTACTCCAGTTTTTTCCACCTCCAGAATGTCATTGTGCCACTCTCTGACCTCATGCTGCTGCTGCCGTGACCTCTACACTGTGTCATTGTGCCACTCTGTGGCCTACTCTAGTTTTTGCCACCTCCATAATCTCATTGTGCCAGTCTGACCTCATGCTGCTGCTGCCATGACCTCCACACTGTGTCATTGTGCCACTCTGTGGCCTACTCCTGTTTTTGCCACCTCCAGAATGACATTGTGCCACTGTCAGACCTCATGCTGCTGCTGTGGCTGCTGCCGTAACCTCCACACTGCGTCATTGTGCCACTCTGTGGCCTATTACTGTTTTGCCACCTCCAGAATGTCATTGTGCCACTGTCTGACCTTATGCTGCTGTGGCTGCCGCCGTCACCTCCACACTCTGTCACTAATGTTGTCACCTGAGCTGTCAGCTTGTTTTTTTCCAGCTTTCGCTGGCATGACTTTATCAGGCTACATTCCCGCTTGAGTTTTTTGGTCAGTTTTGCCCACTTAAAGGCCCAGGGAATTTTATAGTGAAGCGATTCTACGCGCGGCGGCAGTCATCTGTGTGTCATACTAAAACACAACATTGTATGAAGACCAAACCAAGCTCCCTCTGCATATTTAAGCATGGCACAACGTTCTACAGCACCCTGCAGGCTCTGTGCAGCCTGGAAATAGCTGTTTTTTAACACGATTCGTCCCAAAGTAATTCGGACCGAATTTTTTTTTGTCGGAAAATTCGGCGAAGTGACCGAACCGAATTTTTGAGAAATTCGCCCATCTCTAGCCATAATCATCAAGATTAACGTAAACAAACATTTTGAAAAGTTCACTCTGTTTGTCATGACTCTATATAATTTATGAGTTTTACCTCTTGAATTGAATTGCTGAAGAAAAAATTACTTTTGGCTGATATTCTTATTTATTGAGAAGCACTTGTAGTATCCACTTCTAAGGAGTTTTTTTGCCTTTCTCTGGATCAAAACTGTAGAATTATAGGTTGGATGCGATGAATCTGTCTTTTTCCAACCTTTCTATTAGTTTACTGTTAGGGGCCATTCACACGGTGTTGATTGCGTTGTTAAGATTACGCACTTGCTAGCATGTAATATTTCAACAGCAAAATGGTGCAGAGTTCCAAAATCAGATTTCTACCTCCTATACTTTATTATTTCATGACACATATAGGAGAGTGAAATATGTGTCATGTGAATGACAGTGTATGTTTTACATTGCAGTCTATGAGGAGTGCTTAGAACAATGTTGGGGGCATATTTTGGCACATATTTCACACCGAAATAGTCCCAAAACAATGTGCCAAAGTGTCAAATAAACTGCAAAATCGGTGCCAAAATGCAAAAGTGAAAATACCACTAGAATAAGTTCACAAGTCGTATTTCAGGCATATAGCGGCTCATACTGTGCACGCCACTATATGCCTGCCATATGCCGGTTGCTTCAGAAGTACACGCCAGCACATATTTCTGAATCACTCCCACTGACATTCTCTTTCTGCGCCGGGAATAAGTGACATGTCACGTCTTTCTCCCGGCGTGTATTGTGTGCCGGGGAATACAGCAGGTAATCATAGTTCTCTATGAGAGCTATGAACTATCATACTTGTGGGGCGTACTTCTGGCATATTGCAGTGCAATTATGTGATGAAAAATACCCCATAAATATGCCATGTGAACATACCCTTACACAGTTTTGACAAATTATATGAAAATGAAATGACAATATCTTATGTTTACATACAGTACAGAGGAATTTTGGAAATACTGTGCTTGACTTAATAGACATTGGGGCACGTTTATAAACCCCTTCCCCAGCAGCCTATTTTTTGGGGGCCGCATTCATTTCCTCCTCTCCGCCATCCAAGAGCCATAACTTTTTTTATTTTTCTGTGTACGTAGTTGTATGAGGACTTGTTTTCTGTATTTTGCAGGTCAGTTTGATTTTGGTGATACCAAATATGTAAGGGCTGTTTTTTTGCAGGCTGAAGTGTAGTTTTTTATCATTACCATTTTGGGACTTTTTGATCACTTTTTATTCCAATTTCTTGGGGACATGAATTGACCATAAAGACAGAAGCAGCGGGTGTCAGCTGTAAGTAACAGCTAGCATCTGTCATGCATGGTAAATACTGCCCTAAAGTTAGACAGTGTAAACTTAGACTAGATAATCTAACAGTACACCAGATTTATCATAGTGTTGATAAATCTGGCACATTTTTAGACTGTCTAGTCCAAGTTTACACTTTCTTCTAGGTGGCTCAATTTATGCTACTACTTTTGTTCTAAATTTTGGCTTATTTTTTTAATGCTTGGCATCACACACTAAGCGATGTCCTATGCCATGAAGTCAAGACCCTTTAATCAGATGCGACACAAAAATGTCTAAAAAAAACTGTCTAAAATAACACGTAATAAATGTAGCGTAAAGCATGGATGACAGTATTTTACCGCAAATTGTACCAGAATTGTGCCATATTAAATCTGTTCCAATGTGTCATACTCTTTTTATATCCAGAGCTACATTTATTAACCTTATGTATAGCCCACAGTCCATAAAACAGACTGTGGATTATGCACACTCCTTATTAAGAGTCGTAACTGGTCTGTCTATTTAACTAAATTCAGAGCTCCCAAAATGCAGTGCAGTCTGATAACAGGAATCTAGCAGAAGTTTGAATGCAGTTCTAAATGTAATTAGAGACACAATGTCATTAAAGATAACTCAATAATAAGTAAAATCATATATATTTAGCATTGTAAGAAGCAACTGGACCTGGCAGAACCAGGGTGTTTGAGGATAATGTGATAGAGGTTGAAATCAGACTAGGGTATAGCAGGGCCCCATGACCCCAATATTACATATGATACAGGTCTTGCATGGGGTCTTGGATCTTTAAGCTTTGTCTCTGGGAAAACTCTGCTATTAATATCTGGTGAGAAAACAAAAACAAATGTACCTAGCAGATCCCTACCAATAGTACCAAAACCTCTTGACCAGCATATATAGAAGACAATTTAAAGAGGAAAAATCGGTCCTAAAAAATAACTTTTATTAAATATAGTTTAAAATATATCGTGATCTATCTCAAAGAACTCACAAAACACTGTGGGAGGCAAACAACAACCACATGGGTGGGACCAGAGTGCTATACAAAACCTGGCCCTATAAACCTACTATACCCCTACCTAACTAAGAGAGATAAAGGATGATCGCCCCGATAAGGGCGTTCCTGTCCGCAACCTTACCCTAATTCAAAAACACCCTGTTATTCCTCATGGTCCCGTCCCAACATGTTTCAATCATCCATGACATCATCAGGGGACAGTCTGGAAATATATAATTGGACCAAGTATCTGGGTATAGTAACAAATAAATGGCTGCAATAATGCGAGGCACGAGAATTATGAGGGTAGAAAAATTTATCTGATGGTAGTTATTGATGCAGAAACAAATAACATGCCGTGTTTACATAACAAAAAAGGGACACTACCTTACATTTCATCTGCATAATGCCGCCTTGTAGGTTTGTCATATAAACCACCCAGGACCACCAGGTGTGGAAGTACAAAAACAAAAACAAAAAGGGGGATAAGATAAAAATAACCCAAACGAACCCCCCACCACAAAGCATACACCCATGTAACTTACTATTGAGTTTCAGAACTGTAAGTCATCTCCCGCCCTGTAAGGGCATGACAGCGTCGGCTGTGTGTGAGACGCCGAAAGCTGGCGGTGCGCGGAAGATAAAGGCGCGCTCGCGGCGCCTCCGTGACATCACGTAGTGCGCCAGCAACGGAGAACTGCGCCGAGAAAGCGTCCATGGTTTCGGCGCATGCGCAGATAAGCATCGCGCCGAAATATATGCAGGACGCGACAACGGGGCAGACAGACTGAGCAGGTGATTTTTAAAAAACATGCTCGGTTAACAGCTAGTGAAACGACATTTTTTTGGGGTAGGAAAAAGAATGATAATCCGTTCCAATTCTCCCAAGGGACATTGAAAAAAATTAGTTTGGATATTGTGCTCAATTGATCAAGTTAATTCAAAAAATGTTGTATATACAAGGGAAAGAAAAGAAACACTTTAAAGATAGCTGCTGAAATCCAACTGGTCATTTAAACCCGTTTGGTCCCTTTTGTATTTAGGGTAAATGTCCAGAAGCATTCCTTTCAGTAATAATCTGTCCAAGTTTCCACGTTTTTGAGAGGGGAGAGACCCGATCAATGCCCCTCCATTTGAGGCATTTAGAGTTCCCCCCATGCATTGAGTGTATATGACGTGAGTTTGGTGTGTCACGTTGATGGCGAATATCGCCCAAATGCCCCCCAATCCTACGTCGCAGCTGTCTTGTGGTTTTACCTACATACCTCAATCCACATGCACGGGTTTTATCAGATATACCACATGTGTGGTCTTACAATTAATGAAATATTTAATCTGATAAGTCTTTGCCCCTGTATCATTGGAGAAATATTTGTCTTTTCCACAAAGTCACAAAACGAACAATCCCCACATCTGAAAGAACCTTTTGGGTCTAGTCAGCCACATGTCTTTTCTTTAGATTTACAAAGTGGCTACTGACCAGACAGTCCCTCAGATTTCTTCCCCTTCTGTATGATATCGAGGGGGCCTCCCCGACATAATCTACCATATCGGGGTCCATTTTCAACCCAACATCCCAAATTTATTTGTTTAGGGTCTGTCTAAACCTGGGGGGCCCGCATTGTCAAGGTGCCAATGATGCGCGCTACTGTCTCTTGATCTGGCTAGTATGGATTCTTGGTGTCAGCAATTAAACCCCGGTCCTTGTCAATGCATGTTGATTGATTGTCTTAATATATAATCTGGATAGCCCTTAGTCAAAAACCCGAGATTCAAAATGTTGGGCCTCCTTCTTGAAATCTTCCAGAGAGGAACAATTACGTCGGAGACGCGGTACTGTCCACGTGGGATCCCCTTTTAAAGGGGGTGTGGGTGGCAACTCTCCCACCGCAGTAAAGAATTTGTGGCTGTGGGTTTTCGGTAGATGGTAGTTATTAGCTCCCATCCTGACCTCTGCCAATACCGATATCAAGGAATGGTAAAAATTCGGAAGAAATCTCAAACGTAAATCTAAGATTAAACTTTATTGACATCAGGTTCTGTACAAACTGGGCAAATTCTTCTTGTGAACCATCCAGATGATAAAGATTCGTCAATGAATCTAGCCCACAGGGCTATATGGTCAGAGAAAGGAGGAGGGGAGTCCCCGAAGACCACGGAGTCTCCCACCAGCCTAGGTACAGATTTGCATAGGCCGGGGACAGGACCCCAGGGCTGTACCCTGTAGCTGGTGGAAGGCCCCCATCAAACAGGAAATAATTCCTTGTGAGGGTAAAATTTCAAAAGTTCACCAAAAACCTGTTGTGAGCCCTAAGATATACCCCTCTGGAAGAGAGAAAGAATTCAACAGCCTGCATCCCATTGAGGGGGGTATCGACGTATATAGGGCCTCTACGTCGATGCTTGCTAGAAAAGCACTCTCACCAATCGTCAGCCCCTCAATGCGCTTTAATAGATCCATGGGTGTCCCTAACAAAGGATGGTAGGGTTTCAACAAATGGTGCCAGAATGTGGTCCAGATAGATACCAAAATTTTGACAAGGGCCCCTATCCCAGGGGACAATGGGACGTCCCCTAAAGGGGAGACACCCCCTTGTGAACTTTGGGCAAAGCATAAAACTTTAGAAAACCTTAGGTGTGGTGGATATAAAAAGTCATATTTCAACTTGGTCAATGAGTTCCATCTCTTTTGCCTGTGTTAATAAACTTTTTAGTTCTGCCTGAAAACCCCTTGTAGGATTGCTGATAAACGTGGGATAACAATTTTTATCCATTAAAAGATTTTAGGCACATCTCCCGATATTGCTGACAATTCATTACTACAAATGTTGCCCCCTTGTCAGAGGGCTTAATGCATAGCTCGCGGTTCTTTTTATAAGGATTCTAGTGCTACCCGTTCAGATTTAAGTAATTCGTCCATCTGGACTCTTTTATCTTGGCCAGATCTTTAAGGACTAAATCCAGAAACCTCAATGCAAGGGTGCTTCTGCTACTGGTGGCATTTATACTCTTGGCCCTCAAGTTTGTAAAAGGGGCCCCTTTTCCCAAAGTCGTTTGGTGGTATATCTGCCAATCCGAATAGTAATCTTACGTCTTTGCAGCATATCAACAGGGATCCCATTTCAGAGCTCTCCCGTCTATTTTTTGCTGCAAAGAACTTTTTTTCCCGTAGAGTTTCCTTGCAAATATATGTAAGTCCTTAGTCCATGTAAATAAATTGAATCTCATTGTCGGGACAAATGATAGTCCCTTACGTAATAGATTTTATTCATCAGATGTCAAGATTTTATCTGACAAATTGATGATTTGGGATTCTAGTTCTTGTGGGGCCTGCACTATACTCGGTAGCTGGGGGTGGTCGTTCGTTCTCTTAATCGGATTTGGTAATTTGGGTCTAAAAAACGCTGTCCGTTTCCCCTATTTCTCTGAGAACCTTTCTCTCCCCCCCCCCCTGGTTGCCCCTTGATCTCGTCTGTGATCTAGAAGGTCTCTGACCTCCTTCCCTCTCAGAGTCCGACTGCTCGGTTTCTGTTGAGGAGACGTCAGTGGGTATCTTTTCCAGGGGTTCGATTACCTAGACACACTTAAGCCTTATTTTCCCTGAAATCTGTAAGATCCCTCAGAAATTGACGATGTTTCCTTTCTTTAAGGTGATGCTGAAATCGTTCAATATTCACCTGTAAAGTTTTTTCTTTAGTCGTGAACTCAGGTTCACTTGAAAATTTCTGAATGAGATCAATCTGTTCGTTTAGTTTGTTAGTCAGTGACTCAAGGATCACTTTTTCTTCCTCTAAGAGGGACCGTCATAAGGTGTAATGAACACCAGTAATCTCTTTTTCCCACCTAGAGGGGAAGGGAGGGGGGTTTTATTGCGACCCGAAGGTGTCAGAGAAATACGAAGTCCCGAGGGACATTTTTTTGCCCCAATGTAATGTTGCAGACTTTCTACCTCCCAGAAAGAAGCCACCCGTTCCCTATACGTTTTGGTTAAATCCTTAAATGCCGCAGAGACAGTCGGGAGATATGGTGCCTGAATAATGGGTTTCTCAGAAAAAACATCTTTAGATTCAAGGGACCACTGATCCATAGACGGTCCCTTAGAGAGAAATCCTGCCATGCCGTGCAATAAATAATCACAAGAACAAATGTACCTAGCAGATCCCTACCAATAGTACCAAAACCTCTTGACCAGCATATATAGAAGACAATTTAAAGAGGAAAAATCGGTCCTAAAAAATAACTTTTATTAAATATAGTTTAAAATATATCGTGATCTATCTCAAAGAACTCACAAAACACTGTGGGAGGCAAACAACAACCACATGGGTGGGACCAGAGTGGTATACAAAACCTGGCCCTATAAACCTAATATACCCCTACCTAACTAAGAGAGATACAGGATGATCGCCCCGATAAGGGCGTTCCTGTCCGCAGCCTTACCCTAATTCAAAAACACCCTGTTATTCCTCATGGTCCCGTCCCAACATGTTTCAATCATCCATGACATCATCAGGGGACAGTCTGGAAATATATAATTGGACCAAGTATCTGGGTATAGTAACAAATAAATGGCTGCAATAATGCGAGGCACGAGAATTAGAGGGTAGATAAATATCTGATGGTAGTTATTGATGCAGAAACAACATAAAAATTGCCGTGTTTACATAACAAAAAAGGACCCCTACCTTACGTTCATCTGCAAAAATGCCGCCTTGTATGTTTGTCATATAAAACCCGCAAGACCACCAGGCTGTGGGAAGTACAAAAACAAAAACAAAAAGGGGGATAAGATAAAAAAACCAACCCAAACGAACCCCCCACCACAAAGCATACACCCAGATAACTTACTATTGAGTTTCAGAACTGTAAGTCATCTCCCGCCCTGTAAGGGCATGACAGCGTCGGCTGTGTGTGAGACGCCGAAAGCTGGCGGCGCGCGGAAGATAAAGGCGCGCTCGCGGCGCCTCCGTGACATCACTTAGTGCGCCAGCAACGGAGAACTGCGCCGAGAAAGCGTCCATGGTTACGGCGCATGCGCAGATAAGCATCGCGCCGAAATATATGCAGGACGCGACAACGGGGCAGACAGACTGAGCAGGTGATTTTAAAAAACATGCTCGGTTAACAGCTAGTGAAACGACATTTATTGGTAGGAAAAAGAACTGATAATCCGTTCCAATTCTCCCCAAAGGGGCATTGATAAAGTTAGTTTTTGGGTATTGTGCTCAATTGATCAAGTTAATTCAACAATGTGTATATACAAGGGAAAGAAAAGAAACACTTTAAAAAGATAGATGCTGAAATCCAAAATGGTCATTTAACCAGTTTGGTGCCTTTGGGATTTAGGGTAAATGTCCCGAAGCATTCCTTCTGCAGTAATAATCTGTCCAAGTTTCCACGTCTTTGAGAGGGAGAGACCCGATCAATGCCCCTCCATTTGAGGCATTTAGAGTTCCCTCCATGTATTGAGTGTATATGACGTGAGATTGGTGTGTCACGTTGATGGCGAATATCGCCCAAATGCTCCCCAATCCTATGTCGCAGCTGTCTTGTGGTTTTACCTACATACCTCAATCCACATGCACAGGTTATCAGATATACCACATGTGTGGTCTTACAATTAATGAAATATTTAATCTGATAAGTATTTGCCCCTTTATCATTGGAGAACATATTTGGGCTTTTCCACAAAGTCAAAAACGAACAATCCCCACATCTTAATGAACCGTTTGGTCTTGTCAGCCACATTTCTTTCCTCGGGTTTACATATTGGCTACTGACCAGACAGTCCTCAGATTTCTTCCCCCTTTTGTATGATATCGAGGGGGCCTCCCCGACATAATCTACCAAATCGGGGTCCATTTTCAACACATGCCAATATTTGTTTAGGGTCTGTCTCATCTGAGGGGCCGCATTGTCAAAGGTGCCAAT
The DNA here is from genome assembly GCA_025379985.1 of Phyllomedusa bahiana. Classification (NCBI taxonomy): domain Eukaryota; kingdom Metazoa; phylum Chordata; class Amphibia; order Anura; family Hylidae; genus Phyllomedusa; species Phyllomedusa bahiana. The sequence goes on along the minus strand of JAODAL010043053.1, from coordinate 23,198 downwards.
GATGCGCGCTTCTGTCTCTTGATCCTGGCTAGTATGGATTCGTGGTGTTAGCAATTGAACCCGGGCCCTTGTCAGTGGATGTTGATATGATTGTTTAATTATTAATCTGGATAGCCCTTAGTCAGAAACCGAGATCTCAAAATGTTAGCCTCCTTCTTGAAATCTTCCAGAGAGAAACAATTACGTCGGAGACGCAGGTACTGTCCATGTGGGATCCCCCTTTTAAGGGGTGTCGGGTGGCAACTCTCCCACCGCAGTAAAGAATTTGTGGCTGTGGGTTTTCGGTAGATGGTAGTTATTAGCTCCCCATCCTGACCTCTGCCAATACCGATATCAAGGAATCAACAACAACAAAAAGGTCCAGCTTCAGTCGAGTAGGTAGAAAAGTAAAAAATAACTTTTATTCCTCGTGCATTATAAAAACATGATGACGTACAAAAAGTTACTGTGAATACTGGCTAACGTGTTTCGGAAGATTATTCCTTAATCATAGCCTGTCTAACATAGTAGTGATCACAGTTAAATAGCAAGATATCCGGTCACATGAACAGGAAAGGAAATTTTTAACCCTTACATGCCCAACATAAAATTGCAAATAAATAAAAACAAAAAGAACAAGAAAAGCCACAGTAACATCAATAATGGTAGTAGACGTCGTGTCTCTTATTCATTCCCGCAGGATAACGTGAACCTAATTGGTATATCCACCACGTTTCCCTGTTTAATAATTTTTTGCGATGGTCACCACCTCTAATAGGTTTAAACACCCTTTCTATGCCACAAAACTCGAAAGTAGAAGAATCTCTATCATGCTTTTCAATAAAGTGTTTGGAAGCCATTGACATACCGACTGTTAATGGTTTATGAATATCTGATAGGTGTCGCCGAATTCTGGTTTTTAACGGGGTCGAAGTGCTTCCAACATACTGTAAGTTGCAAGAAGTGCATGTAATTAAATATATCACAAATTTGGTATTGCAATTGATGTATGATGTGATATTGTATGATGTGATAGTTGATGCAACTTCTGATCAAAAATGAAGACACAATGAGAAGCACTCTAAATCAAGAAATATCAGAGTTAAAAGCAAGTTTACAGCCTGTTGAATTGACACCGCAATATAAAACATTGCATGATAAAATGTTAACCAATGTGCAAAAGCTGGAAGACTCCATTGTAGAATATAAGAGACGTAAATTTGAAAGGGATACAATGGACTACAACAACGACAGAGTATACACCTGACAACATAGCGTTTCCACCCCTCGATCTATACTGAAAAACCAGCGGCAATACAGACAAAGAGGGACTTACAAAAAGAATGCAGTCTCTTTTCCGGGACTTGACACTTCAGCAGAGGCTTCTGCTACATCTATGTCAGAAGAACTTTCAGACACTTCCCTATCAGACGTTCCAGCAAAACGATCTGCACCTAAGAAAAATAATGCCAGAGCGAGTTCAGCTTCAAAAAACGAACCAGAAGAGCTGGAAGAAAACACACAAAAACAAAAAGCCAAAACACGCAGACGCAGGCTTTAGACTCGCCAGTGATTAATTTGTCTAGCTACATTCTAACAGAAACTCAAACATCATTGCTATCCAAAGGCTTGGGATTTATTCCCACAAAAAATTTTGACCTTTATGCAACCATTTTGGATATCAATAGGTTTGCACGTAACTTAACTCTAAAAAATCATTTTCTGGGAGTCGATCCTGAGAATTGTAATGATGTTTGTGAGGAGAATAATGAACCACTTGATAATGTATTTCAGTCTTTTGAGGAAATTTGCTACATTGTTACACTACGTAGTTTACGAAGTGAGAGTTCCCATGCTGTTACACTGTCCTGTCCCACACAAGTTAGAAAAGGTAGTAACTTCTATCCCATTAATTCTCGCCCTATAGGCTTGGATCTCTTTCAAGAGAATGTAGAACGAGATCTATTAAAATTACAAGACAAAATTAGAAGTACTCCTTTGAGGTCCAATATGTCTAAATGTGAACATACTGCTCTATTAGAATTACAAAGAAACACTGATTTATTAATCCGCCCAGCAGACAAAGGAGGGGCTATAGTGGTACTCAATGCGGGATTGTATGAAAAATTAAACTTAACATTATTACAAGATACTGACACCTATCGCCCCCTCTCTTCTGATCCTACTAATTTATTTAAAACTAAATTAGAGAGGTTGTTACAAGAGGGAGTAGCCATGGGGGCCATTTCCAAGATATTGGCAGAAAAATTATTTGTGGATTGTCCAGTTATCCCAATTTTCCATTCATTTCCAAAGATCCACAAAAACAGCTTCCCACCACCTCTCAGACCTATCGTGGCTGGAATTGGTTCACTAGGTGAACCACTTGGAGCTTGGATCGACGCAATCTTACAACCTCTAGTCTTGAATTTGCCTGGGTTTATTAAAGATTCTAACAGTCTTGTTTCTATTTTATCGCAAGCGCCATGGGGTACAGAATCTTCTTGGTTATCGTGTGATGTGATAGGGCTATATCCCTCTATACCTCACGATCAGGCTCTATCTTATTTAGAATCTCATCTTATGCGATTTAGCCCACACTCAAAAGAGGTGAATGGTTTTGTAGTTATGGCAGTGGATTTTTTATTAAAGCATAACTATTTTTGTTTCAACAAAGAATTTTTCCTACAGTGTCGGGGCTCCTCAATGGGAACTAAATTCTCCCCCTCATTAGCTAATATTTTCATGTCAGCATGGGAAGAGAGGTTTCTCTTTTCTTCAGACTGTCCCTATCTCCCCCACATCAGGTGGTATGGTCGTTATATAGATGACCTGCTCCTGGTGTGGGGGGGATCAGAATCTGAGGTTAGAAATTTTGGGTCTTACATTTTGTAATGATATGAACCTTCAGTTTACTTTCGATTGGCACAAAACCCAGGTCAACTTTTTGGACATCACACTATGTGGCAACACACAGGGGAGTATAGATATCTTACCTTATCGTAAAGTTATGGCAAGAAATTCAATTTTACAGGCAGATTCATGTCATCCATCCCATGTGATAAGGAATCTCCCAGTGGGAGAGTTGATTAGAATAAAAAGACACTGTTCAGTAGAACATAAACTACAGGAGTATGAAAAAGAAGTGTGCGATAGGCTAACAAACAGAGGCTACCCACGTTGGAGTATAGATAGAGCTAGAAATAAGGTAATTGCTTTGTCTCGTGATAAGTTGTTGTCAGCTAATAAATCCAAGAAAGAAAATTTCTCTAACAAAGTTGTATTTTCCACTCCTTATAGTCCACAATACAAACAAATCATTACAATAATCAAGAAAAATCTACCCATACTTTCCACACAGAATAATATTAGACAACTTTTAGAAAATGATGGAATTAAATTCATTCCAATAAAAGGTAGAACCTTAGGGTCTATGTTGTCCCCTAGTCTGTACTTGTCAGATGACTCCTCTAATAGTCCCTGTTGGCTATCACAGAAAGGATCTTATAGATGTGGCCACTCATGCTGTATTTCTTGCAACTACATACAGGGCACTAAAACCTTTTCTTCTACAGTAAATAATATCATGCACAATATCACATCATACATCAATTGCAATACCAAATTTGTGATATATTTAATTACATGCACTTCTTGCAACTTACAGTATGTTGGAAGCACTTCGACCCCGTTAAAAATCAGAATTCGGCAACACCTATCAGATATTCATAAACCATTAACAGTCGATATGTCAATGGCTTCCAAACACTTTATTGAAAAGCATGATAGAGATTCTTCTACTTTCGAGTTTTGTGGCATAGAAAGGGTGTTTAAACCTATTAGAGGTGGTGACCATCGCAAAAAATTATTAAACAGGGAAACGTGGTGGATATACCAATTAGGTTCACGTTATCCTGCGGGAATGAATAAGAGACACGACGTCTACTACCATTATTGATGTTACTGTGGCCTTTCTTGTTCTTTTTGTTTTTATTTATTTGCAATTTTATGTTGGGCATGTAAGGGTTAAGCATTTCCTTTCCTGTTCATGTGACCGGATATCTTGCTATTTAACTGTGATCACTATTATGTTAGACAGGCTATGATTAAGGAATAATCTTCCGAAACGCGTTAGCCAGTATTCACAGTAACTTTTTGTACGTCATCATGTTTTTATAATGCACGAGGAATAAAAGTTATTTTTTACTTTTCTACCTACTCGACTGAAGCTGGACCTTTTTGTTGTTGTTGGATCGTTGGAGGCTTGGTTCCGGTCTGTCAGTGCTCGTTAGAGGGGTGGAACACTGGTGGTGAGCTGCAACATATCGTGTTTTGTTTGCTGATATCAAGGAATGGTAAAAATTCGGAAGAAATCTCAAACGTAAATCTAAGATTAAACGTATTGACATTCAGGTTCTGTACAAACTGGGCAAATTCTTCTTGTGAACCATTCCAGATGATAAAGATATCGTCAATGAATCTAGCCCACAGGGCTATATGGTCAGAGAAAGGAGGAGGGGAGTCACCGAAGACCACGGACGTCTCCCACCAGCCTAGGTACAGATTTGCATAGGCCGGGGCACAGGAACTGCCCATGGCTGTACCCTGTAGCTGGTGGAAGACGTCCCCATCAAACAGGAAATAATTCCTTGTGAGGGTAAAATACAAAAGTTCCCCAACAAACCTGTTGTGAGCCCTAAGATGTACCCCTCTGGAAGAGAGAAAGAATTCAACAGCCCTGCATCCCATCAAGTGGGGTATCGACGTATATAGGGCCTCTACGTCGATGCTTGCTAGAAAGGCACTCTCACCAATCGTCAGTCCCTCAATGCGCTTTAATAGATCCATAGTGTCCCTAACAAAGGATGGTAGGGTTTCAACAAATGGTGCCAGTATGTGGTCTAGATAGATACCACAATTTTGACAAAGGGCCCCTATCCCAGAGACAATGGGACGTCCCCTCAAGGGAGACACCCCCTTGTGAACTTTGGGCAAAGCATAAAACGTAGCAACCTTAGGTGTGCGTGGATATAGAAAGTCATATTCAACTTGGTCAATGAGTTCCATCTCTTTTGCCTGTGTTAATAAACTTTTTAGTTCTGCCTGAAAACCCATAGTAGGATCTGCTGATAAACGTGCATAACAATTTTTATCCATTAAAAGATTCAGGCACATCTCCCGATATTGCTGACAATTCATCACTACAATGTTGCCCCCCATGTCAGAGGTCTTAATGCATAGCTCGCGGTTCTTTGATAAGGATTCTAGTGCTACCCGTTCAGATTTAAGATAATTCGTCCATCTGGACTCTTTTATCTTGGCCAGATCTTTAAGGACTAAATCCAGAAATACCTCAATGCAAGATGCTTCTGCTACTGGTGGCATCTTATTACTCTTGGCCCTCAAGTTTGTAAAGGGGCCCTTTCCAATGTCGTTTTGTGGTATATCTGCCAATCCGAATAGTAATCTTACATCTTGCAGCATATCAACAGGGATCCCCATTTCAGAGCTCTCCCGTCTATTTTTTGCTGCAAAGAACTTTTTCCAGTAGAGTTTCCTTGCAAATATATGTAAGTCCTTAGTCCATGTAAATAAATTGAATCTCATTGTCGGGACAAATGATAGTCCCTTACGTAATAGATTCATCTCATCAGATGTCAAGATTTTATCTGACAAATTGATGATTTGGGATTCTAGTTCTTGTGGGGCCTGCACTATACTCGGTAGCTGGGGGTGGTCGTTCGTTCTCTTAATCGGATTTGGTAATTCGGGTCTAAAAAACGCTGTCCGTTTCCCCTATTTCTCTGTGAACCTCTTCTTCCCCCCCCCCCCCCCTGGTTGCCCCTTGATCTCGTCTGTGATCTAGAAGGTCTCCGACCTCCTTCCCTCTCAGAGTCCGACTGCTCGGTTTCTGTTGAGGAGACGTCAGTGGGTATCTCTTTTCCAGGGGTTCGATTACCTAGACAAGTTTTTGTACTTCCCACAGCCTGGTGGTCTTGCTGGTTTATATGACAAACCTACAAGGCGGCATTATGCAGATGAAACGTAAGGTAGTGTCCTTTTTTGTTATGTAAACACGGCATGTTATGTTGTTTCTGCATCAATAACTACCATCAGGTATTTATCTACCCTCTAATTCTCGTGCCTCGCATTATTGCAGCCATTTATTTGTTACTATACCCAGATACTTGGTCCAATTATATCTTTCCAGACTGTCCCCTGATGATGTCATGGATGATTGAAACATGTTGGGTCGGGACCATGAGGAATAACAGGGTGTTTTTGAATTAGGGTAAGGCTGCGGACAGGAACGCCCTTATCGGGGCGATCATCCTGTATCTCTCTTAGTTAGGTAGGGGTATATTAGGTTTATAGGGCCAGGTTTTGTATACCACTCTGGTCCCACCCATGTGGTTGTTGTTTGCCTCCCACAGTGTTTTGTGAGTTCTTTGAGATAGATCACGATATATTTTAAACTATATTTAATAAAAGTTATTTTTAGGACCGATTTTTCCTCTTTAAATTGTCTCCTAATATCTGGTAAGGCAGCCTTGAGAGCTACACAAAAGAGTCTGTATGAAATAGATGGTAAACAAACACTTGGGATTGGTGAGGAATAGTTGTGTCATCAGGCTACTATTATGCTGCAGGGGCTGAAGGTCATGGGGAACATTGTAAATCCTCTGCATTAATCCCAGAAAAAGCTGGGGAGAGAACATGTTAAAATAAAATGTACACTGCCGTAGGACTATAACCTTTAATTAGTGGACCCTATTTACATCACGTTTAGTGGGACATTCTGGTGTTTTACAAGAGTTTTCAATTATATTCACTGGACTGGATCAGGGTGAGGCACAGAATGTCATATATCTAGATTTTTCTAAAGCATTTTACTGTGCCACATAGAAGGTTGGTAAGTAAAATGAGAATGATTGGCCTGGGGGAAATGTTTGCAAATGAGTAAGCAACTGGCTCAGAAAACAAAGGGTGGTGATTAATGGCACATACTCAGACTTGATCCCTGTTAATAGTGGGGTACCACAGTGGTCAGTATTGGGCCATATTCTCTTTAATATATTCAATAAAGATTTTGCACATGGATTGCAGAATAGGATATCAATCTTTGCAGATGATACTAAGCTCTGTAAAGTAATCTACACAATAGAGGATAATGTTCTGTTACAAAGGGATCTGGATAAGTTGGAGGCCTGGACAGAGAAATGGCAGATGAGGTTTTACACAGAGAAATGCAAGGTTTTGCACATAGAAATGAAAAATCCATTCAATGATTGCTTGTTAAACGGAAAAACGCTAGGAAAAAGTGACATGGAGAAGTACTTGGGAATCCTGGTGGACAGTAAACTTAATTGTAGTAGCCAGTGTCAGGCAGCAGCTGCCAAGGCTAATTGGATTATGGGGTGTATTAAGAGGGGCATAGATGCATATGATGAAAACATCATTCTTCCATTATACATGTCCCTGAACAGACCACACATGGAATATTGTGTACAGTTTTGGGCACCAGTTCACAGGAAAAATATTGTAGAGCTTGAACAGGTAGAAAGTCGGACAACAAAAATAATAAAAGGACTGGGTGGACAACAATACCCAGAAAGATTAGCAAAATTAGGGTTATTTAGTTTACAGAAAAGACGTCTTCAGGGGGACATAATAAATATGCATACATATATTAAAGGTGGTGTAGCTACAGGGTCGCAGCAGTCACATTTGTGACCGGGCCCCTGAATCAAAAGGTGCACACATAGCTCCAGCAATGTAGCGATTATCACCACCGCTTGCATTGAACAGGCATCGTCTTAGACTGAATGGCCTGAATACACTCATCCCAGCCGTTCGCCACTGGAGGCAGCGGCGCGATACAATGATGTCATTGTTCCTCTGTCTGTACTAGGCCCCAATCCTATCTGTAGACTTAGGGCTTAATAGACGGCAGAACGGGCATCCCGGAGTGGGCGGCCTGATGATGTCACATCGCCCGCTACGCTACAAAAAGAAGTCCAGTAGGAGAACAGAGGAGAGGTGAATATTATTATTATTTTAATTGGGGGTCCTTAAATAGACCTACCTAACTGCTGGGGGCCTTATGTATATCTACCTAGCTACTGGGGGGGCTATATATATATATGTATATATATATATATATATATACACATGCAGGGGGCCCTATATATTTACCTACCTAACTACTGGGGGGCCCTGTATACACCTACATAACTACTGGGGGCCCTATATATACCTACTATACTTACCTCACTACCAGGGGCCCTATATATACCTACCTAACTGCTGGGAAACCTATATATACCTACCTAGCTACTGGGGGGCCATATATATACCTAACTACTGGGGGCCCTATATATACACCTACCTAGCTACTGGGGGTCATCTATATACCTAACTAACTACAGGGGGCCCTATATATATCAACCTAGCTACGGGGGGTCCTATATATACCGACCTAGATACTGGGGGCCCGATATATACCTACCTAGCTACTGGGAGGCCCTATATATCCCAGCCTATCTACTGGGAGGCCCTATATATAGCTACCTATTATGGGGCTATACTGAAGAGGAACTTTACCTTCTTAATAGGAAAAGTCTGCCCCTTATCTGACTCATTTTTAGGGTTGAATCTACCTAAAAGCAGCATCGACCTATACGCTGGCCTTTTGTGGGGGGGGGGGCAGGAGGGGGGGTGGGCTGGCTACTATATTGGGTGTGTTACTACCTACTGGTGGCACAAATGAGGGTCTTAAAATTGGTTGGGGGAACTTTCACTGTTTGGAGTCTAACATGTTTGTGTGGTAAATTCTGCAGGGACAAGTTGTGGCTGGAAGAAGATGTCGTGGCGGTCTGGACCGGATGAAGAAAGAAAAGAAAGAATGACTCATCAGAAAAGACATCACCTGTAAGTCCCTAAATGTAAATGCACTGTAATCACTTCTATGTCTGAAGAGCCTGTGTACACTGGTAGCTACCACTATATAGTCACTTTATGGTGGTAATCGTGGTCTTAGTGTAACGGTTTACATTCAGTAACAGTACGATGGTATTATTCAGTTTGTGGGCATTATGTACAGGTATTAATAGGTTCTTTTCTATTGTTGTTATTGGTATTATTGATCTTGATATATTAATTTGGTCAGCAACATTATGGTGGTATTAGTCACTATATGGTAGTGATATGTGGGGTATTAATTGGTCCTTGTATATTATTGGTAATATTGGTCTTGGTTTACTGGTTTGGTCAGTTATATTATGTTGGTATAAGTCATTATATAGTAGTGACATGTGGTGATACTGTGGCCCTTGTACTGACCCGCAAAATACAGATAAGTCAATCAAACTGTCCAGTGTAAATAACAACAACAACTAAACCCAAAAAACAAAAGCACAGTTGCATTTTTTTCTTTTTTTGGGGGGGAGGGGGAGAGAGTGGAACAGACACTTCGGCTGTATAACTTGTTTATATTTGGCCCCATTTGAAATTAAATTTTCTTCTATTGGACAATTCCTTTAAATAGAAATTATTTTCCACAGCTCGCTACACCACAGACATCTGTCACATCAAGTTGGGAACCTGTCGTTGAAAAGTATTCGTCAACAGATGGTGTCTGGGGGTAGGAGGGCCCCAAGCTGAAGTTTTGCAATTCGGGCCCATGAGTCTTTAGCTACGCCCCTGACAGGCGGCGTGATGTCATAATGCTGCGCAGACAGCGTGATGACATAGAGAGGGCTGCAAACCTGCTTGCGACCCACAGAGTACTCTGTGAGCCAGGGAGCCCGAGTTCTCTGCTCTGCGGCAGCGTTCAAGTGTATGTGCGTCTGCAGGACACACATACACTCGAAGAGATCGTCGGTGCATCAGGCTCACAGCAGCGACTCGGACCTGGTGAGCTCAAGTTTGGGGCAGCTGCGGTTTTATCCAGGGCACAGGCCCCGTATAAAACTGCTTAGCAACGTCACTGCCGCGTGATCTGCGCTCTTATGGGCCAGTTGTAATACAAAATTTAAATTGTCCGGCACACCAAAACTTACTGTGTGGTGGGTCAGATTTGACCTGCGGGCCAGAGATTGACGCCCCTGTTATAGAACCATCTATTTCAATATTGTAATTTGAAAGTATTGCTGATGTCACTAACCAGGTAATACCTTTCAGCCATCGCCCCTTTAACTAGTCCATGAGGCTGATTGTTACTAGTTTTCATCTTTCCCAGAAATGAGGCAGAAATTTTTTTTAGGTGTCAGTCCTTCGCATCTCCCGCTCCCTCGGCTTCTCTTTATCTTTCTTTCTCTTTGCCAAAAATTTCATAATACTCAATGTTCTTTTTAGACACCAGGGTTTCTGGTTGTGTAGTTTTCTTTTTCTTTTTCTCCAATGCCGTCGACCGTTCCTCTTTTAAGTACAGATGTATTTCCCGAGCTGTCGCCCTGCCTTCGCCATGCCAGTCACATCCCCAGATAATTATATTGACTTTCTTATTTCTTTTTACTTTTATTAATATGCCGCATACACAGCAGCTGCCAACACAGCTTCAGTTGTTCCCATTGCTCTTGAACTCAGAAATATCTAGTCTTGCAGAATGTCTTATTTGAGAGAAAATGGACTGAATCCATATTTCACTTTCACTGAGATACAAACACTAAAACTTTTGCTTCCAGTACTTGATTGCAAGAAGTTTAAAGGAAAACTCTTCCTTTTTAGCAACATAACTAGTGTAAATCCACATTAAGGGCTACATGACAGAAAATAGGGGCCTTCACGCCAGTTTTTAGGCACATTAAATGAGTGTTTAGTGCTCCTGAATGAAAGAACCTGTCATAAATCTGACGTGTGGTATACCTTGATGTACCTGATCTAGGTGCATAGCATAATTTAAGCGCATAGCTTATCATTGCTAGCATTTTTCATGCGCCTACTTGAGACGTATTCAAATGTGTTGGGCACAAGCATCAGAAAAAACTGCCTAGCGACGCCCCTGACCTCATTGCATCACGTAGCGGCCTTCAGTGTATACCGGCCACTTAGCTTAAGTCGCTGCCTGCACTGTGCAGAGAAGAGGCCTTTAACTCCTGCCGGCCCCCAGGAAAACATGCATTAATCCATTCACTACCCTAAACTACCAGGAAAGCAGATATTGGCTTTTTACTGCTGTTAAATATATTTTGATAAGTAATGTTAACATTCATTATGCAGTGAAGGATTAAAAGAGACATTCACACAATCACTCATAGCTACTTTGGAAAGCTGCTTACAACTAGTATTTTGGGTAATGTCAGGGAACTGGTTAGAATTGGTGCTGGATATTTTGAGCAATGTTCCAAATACAAACAGCACTGTTAGCGAGCTGCAGATCATGCCCATACTATAAGGGTATAAAAAGGGGACGTGTGGGAACCTAAGAGGTGGACCCCGGGGATGGAGCCAAGGAACCTTGCCAGGGACAGAAAATATGTGGTTGCCATGAGTAGAGATGGGCGAATTTCTCGAAATTCGGTTCGCTCACTTCGCCGATTTTCCCGACAAAGAATAACTTCGTTCCGAATTACTTCGGGACGAATCATGTTAAAATACAGCTATTTCCAGGCTGCACAAAGCCTGCAGGGTGCTGTAGAACGTAGTGCCATGCTTAAATATGCAGAGGGAGCTTGGTTTGGTCTTTATACAATGTTGTGTTTTAGTATGACACGCACATGACTGCCGCCGCTCTTAGAATCGCTTCACTATAAAATTCCCTGGGCACTTAGAGGGCAAAACTGACCAAAAAACTGAAGCGGGAATGTAGCCTGATAAAGTCATGGCAGCGACAGCTGGAAAAAAACAAGCTGAGGGCTCAGGTGGCAACATCAGTGACAGAGTGTGGAGGTGACGGCGGCAGCCACAGCAGCATGAGGTCAGAGAGTGGCACAATGACATTCTGGAGGTGGCAAAAACAGGAGTAGGCCAAAGAGTGGCACAATGACACAGTGTGGAGTTGACGGCATCAACAGCAGCAGCAGCATGAGGTCAGACAGTGGCACAATGACATTCTGGAGGTGGCAAAAAAAGGAGTAGGCCGCAGAGTGGCACAATGACACAGTGTGTAGGTCATGGCAGCAGCCACAGCAGCAGCATGAGGTCAGACAGTGGCACAATGACAGAGTGTGTAGGTCACGGCAGCAGCCACAGCAGCAGCATGAGGTCAGACAGTGGCACAATGACACAGTGTGTAGGTCACGGCAGCAGCCACAGCAGTAGCATGAGGTCAGACAGTGGCACAATGACATTCTGGAGGTGGCAAAACAGTAGTAGGCCACAGAGTGGCACAATGACAGAGAGTGGAGGTGAAGGCGGCAGCAGCATGAGGTCAGACAGTGGCACAATGACATTCTGGAGGTGGCAAAAACTGTAGTAGGCCACAGAGTGGCACAATGACAGAGAGTAGAGGTGACGGCGGCAGCAGCATGAGGTCAGACAGTGGCACAATGACATTCTGGAGGTGGCAAAAACAGGAGTAGGCCACAGAGTGGCACAATGAGAGAGAGTGGAGGTGACGGCGGCAGCAGCATGAGGTCAGACAGTGGCACAATGACATTCTGGAGGTGGCAAAAACAGAAATAGGCCACAGAGTGGCACAATGACACAGTGTCTAGGTCACGGCAGCAGCCACAGCAGCAGCATGAGGTCAGAAAGGGGCACAATCACATTCTGGAGGTGGCAAAAACTGGAGTAGGCCACAGAGTGGCACAATGACAGAGAGTGGAGATGATGGCGGCAGGAGCAACAGCATGAGGTCAGAAAGTGTCACAATGACACAGTGTGGATGTCATAGCACCAGCAACAACAGCAGCATTAGGTCAGACAGTGGCACAATGACAGAGTTTGGAGGTGGGTGGCAATACCAGTCCCTGGTAAAGATGGTTGGTGGCAGATGGAGAAACTGTCAGCAGATGTGTGGCATCAGGCGGGTGGCGGCATCAGAATAGTGGCTGAGGCAGGTAGTTTGAACCCAGACTGATTTCTCACAGTTTGGGTGAGGCGTCATGGCTGTTGTAGTCTGACGCCTAAGGCATTGGTGTGTGGAAATCCTGGCCGATCCACGCCTGATTCATCTTGACAAAGTCAGTCGTTCACATTTCCCGTGGACAAGCGGGTTCTTCTTGGGGTAACAATGGCCCCCGCCGCACTGAACACCCGCTCTAATGCCACACTACTGGCCGGGCAGGACAGCTTCTCCACTGCAAACTCGGCAAGTTGCGGCCACACATCCAGTTTGGCTGCCCAGTAGTCCAGCGGATCTTCTAACTGAGGTGGCAGAGTGCTGTCCAAGTAGGCCACAACCTGTTGGTTCAGGGACTGCTCAAGGTCCTGCTGCTGCTGCTGGCGACTGCCCTCCTCACTAGGCGGGTGAAGAAAGCTGCTCATACAGTGACTCCAGACTTAGGTTGCTGCTGATGAGCTGGTATGCTCTGACTCCCCATACTTCCCCTAGCGTCGCGACTGTAGTACGTGAGCGATGAAGAACCCCCCGGTCAGACCTGTCAGAAGAGTGACGATTGCCGCCACCATTGGCAGCGGCAACTGACTACGGAGGATTTTCCTATAGTATTTGAGTTTGTCCTCCACTCTCAATAGCTGGGAAAAAGGCTCCCATTTTGGACGGTAGCGAGGGTCCAATAGGGTGGAGAGCCAGAAGTCATCCCTCTGCCAGATGCCTGACTTTCGGCTGTCACTAACCAAGGCAAATCAGGCATGCTGCGGGGGGGGGCCCCCCCCCCCCACCCCCCCCCCCCCCCCCCCCCCCCCCCCCCCCCCCCCCCGGGGTGGAGATGGGGGCGCCATCTGCACAAGTGACTTCCGAGGGGCTCCCTGCTCCATCTCCACTGTATACTGCCACGGTGCTTGCGGCGTCATTAATCCGTCTTCCTCATCTCATCTACCTCCTCACAGCTGCCTCCTGCTCCTCTCTCTTGTCACCTGGGTAGAAAATCCACTCATTGTCACCCAGACAATGCTTCTACTCCAATGTCCTCCTCTCCTCCTCAATTCAGATCCCCCCCCCCCCACCCCCCCCACCACCCACACCGGACTATGTCGCGCGAGAGGTTAGTCGACACGTCTCCAGTCCCCTGCCCAGACAGATTTTTCAGCATCGTTCCAGGACATGAAGCTGTGGAATGAAGTTATTCATCCCGTAGTCCTGGCGACTGACAAATAACGTGGCCTCCTCGAATGTCATAAAAAAAAGGCAGGTGTCACGCAGAGCTGCCACTGACTGACATCAAAGTTAAACAGGGAGTACTCCTGTCGCCTGGATTCATCAAAAAATCGTTAATGGCCTTTCTCTGTTCATACAGTCGGTCCAACAGTGCAGGCTGATTTCCAACGGGGTGGAAAACATCGCATATCAGAGTGTGTTGGGGGAGGCCATTCTGCGCTGCATACTCGAGGAGGGTGTCTCTTCTCGGGCTTTGCTAGGAATGGATGAAGTGCATTTACAAGAGAGAGTTTCCTGGCCATTTTCAGAAATCTTCTGAAAGATCGGTGGAAGACTTCAGGAACCTTTTAACAACCAGATTGAAAACGTGCGCCATGCAGGGCACATGGACCATCCCTCCTCGTGTGCAGCGCGATACACCATGTTCTCTCCCATTGGTCCGTCCATGGTTCCGATTGCAGTGGCGCGGGAAAGACACACATCGATTTCTTGCCTGCATGGACGCGGAGCAGGTTAATCCCCTGTGTGAACTTCATTCGCCGAGGCAAAGCCAGGTTAGAACTGCGTGACACTGCTGTGCCCTACACATGTGGTTATGATGGAGCAGTATTGTGGAGGATGAGATGGTGGTGGTGGAGGAGGAGGAGGAGGCGACTTTGCGCAGGAGCTGCAGTTTGACAACGTGGAGGATAAAAGCGGGCGTCTCCTGTCCAAGTTGTTGTGTGCCTGGGCAGGCCAGCACATTCACCCAGTGGGCCGTAAAGGACATGTACTGGCTGACGAAGTTACAGCTCCAGCGTCCGCGCTGCCGTGCACCTTGAACAAACCGATATGCTCAAGGACTGGCCCACCTTCTGTCTACATATTATGAAGTGCTGTTACTGCTTTTTGGAAAAGAAATTACGGCTTGGAACTCTCCATCTCGGCTCGGTCCACCCATTAGTTCTTGATCGGTGCAGAGTCCACCATTTGGAAGGGAGGGACTGCAGTACTAACAGATTGGACAGGAGACAATCAGCTGCTGCACCTTAGGATGGTTGGACGCATACTGTTGTCTCTTTGCAATCGCTCGACTGAACAATTTGCTGGCGCCATGAGTAGCAAGGAGCAGGAGCAATTTGGACCGGGAGATGATGTCAATGAGAAACAGCTCCCTTCTGCAGAGGTGGTGGAGCCTTGACTGGCTGCAATGGCATGCGTGCCACTGGGCGCTGCTGCTGCTGTTGCTGCGGCTGCTGTTGCTGCGGCGGCAGGATGGACCACCACATCTGAGCCACGTTTCTCCCAGGCCACCGGATGGTGACGCTGCATGTGTTGATGCAGGGCAGTGGTGCCAACGTTAGCTCCCTGGCCACGCTTACATTTCCTGCTCCGATTCTAATATACACATATTCGGCTCCTCGGTGGTATGCCACGACCACCTGAGTATCGGATTTTTCGCCAACGCTCCGCAAATGAGTGACTTACTGACGACCGTGCTCACTGAGCCCTCGTGCCGCTTTCTTGGACCTGCGAAGCGGGTTTTTTTAACACGTGGCCACTTGGCTCCCCGATTCTCACACTGCTGCTACCCTGCCGACTCAGGCCAACACAACCCACTTGCTGGCTGCGCCGCTGCCTGACGCGCAAGCTGACGCCTCTTCTCCTGACGATGTTGAAGCCCTTGCTTAACCTGGCTCCCAAGTGCGGTCAGCTACATCACTCATCTATTTGTGTTTTCATTGTCACAGCTGTCTCATACCGGTCTTGGTATGAAGAGGCTGACCCCTTCATAACATGACTCCATGCCACTCTCCACATCCTATACTTTGCCGCTACTGCAAGAAAGCAGGGGATATTGGCCAATTTCTTCGCTGCCAAGTAGCTGCTTGACCTGCCCTGCCTCAAATTGTTCCTCCTCGCTATCATGGTGGCGCTGAGCCCAGACCACATAAGTAGATCTTGAGCCTGAGGGAACCAGATGGGACAGAGGCGGGTTGAGGACGGGTGAGGGCCGTGACCCCTCCCGGCGCCATGTCATACTAAGGGTGTGTCTACGTTCCCACCGACTCTTGGCTGGGTTGTCAGATGTCATCTGGGAGAAGCTGGATGACCTAGTCAACCAATCAAGAACCCTTGGGTTGCTAGTCAGCCACACGGTCGCTAGATGACAGCGGCGTTGTGCCCAAAGAGTGACCCCTGCTGCGACTTTCCTTGCCACTCACTCACTCTCTCACACATACACTATTTTATGCTGAGACCTGAGCCTGGAATTGTTTGTGCTCTGCCCTCTTCAGGGTGAAGAGCTGCCCATCTCTCTGTCTGAATACTGTTTGTTCTAAAGTGTAACAGACACTGTTTGAGGGAAGATATCTGTAAATGATAAATACACACCTGTACTTCGACCTCCAAATGTACCCACTAAGAAGTGGGAACCTTGGATATAAATTGCGCTCACAAATGGGCAGGAAAAATTCTACTTGGTAATGTGCCGTTTAAAAAACTGGATATTTTACTTGATATAAAAGCACAAACAGGCTTAATTAACTTTTTTTTTTGGATATGAATTATGCTACAGAATTCTTCTGTGGCGGTGAAAACAAGTTTTTCTTTTACTGGGATACAACTTGCAGAAACAACGTTTAACCCCTGGATGTAAATTGCGCAAAAGAATTGAACCAACCAAAAATACGAGCTTTGTTAGCGTGTTACAAAAGGTGTTTTCTTCGCTACACAACAAGAGAAAAAATTGTAATTAAACCTTCGCTTTGAATAGGGCATACAGGAAAAAATTTATTTTTTGGCGTTGAAAGACGGTTTATTTTTTGTCACCACAGCAGAAAAAAACGTTAATTAACCTCTGGATGTAAAATTGCGCAAACAATTGAGCAAACACAAATACGAGCTTTGTAGCGTGTTACAATGGCGTGTTTTCTACGCTACACAACAGAGAATAAATTCGTTAATTAACCTTTCTTGTGAATTAGGCTACAGGAAAAATGTATTTTTTGGCGGTGGTAGACGGTTTATTTTAGTCACAACAGCGAGAAACAACAACGCTTAATTAACCCCTGGATGTAAATTGCGGGCAAACAATTGAGCAACCACAAAAACTACGAGCTTTGTAGCTGTGTTACAAAGGCGTTTTTTCTACGCTACACCTACAGAGGAAAAGATTTTAATTAACCTTCGCTTATGAATTAGGCTACAGAAGAAATGTATTTTTTGGCGGTTGAAAGACGGTTTATTGTTTTGTCACGCAGTAGAAAGCAACGCTTAATTAACCCCTGGATGTAAATTGCGCCAAAAAATAGAGCAACCACAAACTACGAGCTTTGTAGCGTGTTAGATGGCGTGTTTTTGACGCTACACAAGAAGAGAAAAAATTGTAATTAACCTTCGCTTGTGAATTAGGCTACAGGAAAAATGTATATTTGGCGGGTGAAAGGGACGGTTTACTTTAGTCACCACAGCAGAAAAACAACGCTTAATTAACCATGGGATGTAATTGCCGCCAAACAAATTGAGGCAACCACAAACTACGAGCTTTTTAGCGTGTTACAACGGCGTGTTTTCGACGCTACACAACAAGAGTATAAATTGTAATTAACCTCGCTTGTGAATTAGGGTACTAGGAAAAATCGTATTTTTTGGCGGTGAAAGATGTTTATTTTGTAACCACAGGAGAAAGCAACGCTTATTAACCCCTGGATGTAAATTGGCGCCAAAAAATTGAGCAACCACAAACTACGAGCTTGTAGCGTGTTACAATGGCGTGTTTTGTACGCTACAACTAGAAAGAGAAAAAAAAAATTGTAATTAAACCTTCGTTGTGATTAGGCTACATGAAAATGTATTTTTTGGCGGTGAAGATGGTTTCTTTAGTACCACAGCAGAAAAACAACGCTTATTAACCCCTGGATGTAAATTGCGCCAAACAATTGAGCACCCACTAACTACGAGCTTTTTAGGGCCGTGTTACAATGGCTTGTTTTTATGCTACACAACAAGAGAATTAAATTGTAATTAACCTTCGCTTGTGGAATTAGTCTACAGGAAAATATATTTTTTGGCGGTTGTAAGACGGTTTATTTTAGTCACCACAAGCAGAAAAAAACGCTTAATGAACCCTGGATGTAAATTGCGGCAAAACAATTGAGCAACCACAAACTACGAGCTTTGTAGCATGATTACAATGGCGTTTTTTCTACGCTACAAACAAGAGCAAAAATTTTAATTAACCTTCGCTTATGAATTAGGGGCTACAGAATAAATATTTTTGGCGGTGAAAAGACGGTTTATTTTTGTCACCACAGAGAAAGAACGCTTAATTAACCCCTGGATGCAAATTGCGCAACAATGTGAGCAACCACTAAACTACGGCTTTGAAGCGTGTTACAATGGATTTTTCTACGCTGCACAACAAGAGGAAAAATATTGTAATTAACCTTCGCTTGTGAATTAGGCTACAAGAAAAATTTATTTTTTGGATGAAAGACGGTTTTTTTAGTCAACACAGCATGAAAAACACGCTTAATTAACCTGGATGTAAATTGCGCCCAAAAACAATTGAGGCAACCCCAAACTACGAGCTTTGTAGCGTGTTACATATGGCGTGTTTTCTACGCTACCCAACAAGAGAAAAAATTTGTAATTAACTTCGCTTGTGGAATTAGGCTACAGGAAAAATTATTTTTTGGCGGTGAAAAAGATGGTTTCTTTAGGGACCACAACAGCAGAAAACACCGCTTAATTAACCCCCTGGATGTAAATTGCGCAGAAGGAATTGAGCAGCCAAAAACACGTAGCATTTGTTGCGTGTTACAATTGTGTGTTTTTCTACGTACACACACAAGAGAAAAAAAATTGTGATTAACCTTCAACTTGTGAGAATATGCTACAGGAAAATTTTATTTTTTGCGGTGAACAAGACGGTTTTCTTTCTAGGAGTCACAATACAGAGCAAAATACACTTAATTAAAACACTGATGTAAAATTGTGCCAAAAGAAGGAGCAGCGGAATCTTCTAGCTTTGTAGGTGTTACAATTGCGGTTTTCTACGCCACACAACAAGAGATACAGTTGTAATTAGCCCTTTGCATTATGAATTAGGCTACCAAAAAAAAGATATAATATATTTGGCGTTTGGAAAAGACGAGTTTATTTTTGTCAGCACACCAGCAAAAACAAGCTTAATTAACCCCTGGATGTAAAGTGCGCCAAAGAATTGAGCCGCACAAACTTGTAGCTTGTTACTATTGCGTGTTTTATACGACACACAACAAGAGAAAAAAATGTAATTAACTCCTCACTTGTGAATCATGCTACAGGAAAATTTGTTATTTTTTTGCGGTGAAAAAAGACGGTTTCTTGAGTCCACACCAGCAGCAGAACTACGCTTAATAACCCTAGATGTAAATTGCGCAAAAGAATTGAGCAGCCGGGAAAAACTACTAGCTTTGTAGCGTGTTACAATTGCATGTTTTCTACGCTACACAACAATAGAAAAATTTGTAATTAACCTTCGCTTGTGAATAATGTTACAGGAAAATTGTATTTTTTGGCGGTGAAAAAGATGGTCTATTTTTGTCACCACAGCACAAAAACAAGGCTTAGTTAATCCCCGGATGTAAATTGGGCAAAAGAATTGAGCAGCCGGAATCTACTAGCTTTGTGGCGTGTTAAATTGTGTGTTTTCTACGCTATAAACAACATAGAAAAAATTGTTAATTAACCTTGGCTTGTGATTATGCTACAGGAAAATTGTTTTTTTTGCGGGAAAAGACGGTGTTCCTTGGAGTCACA
This sequence comes from Phyllomedusa bahiana, assembly GCA_025379985.1. Taxonomy (NCBI): domain Eukaryota; kingdom Metazoa; phylum Chordata; class Amphibia; order Anura; family Hylidae; genus Phyllomedusa; species Phyllomedusa bahiana. Next base: position 3,214 of record JAODAL010043053.1, on the reverse strand, counting down.
ACTGCAGAGACAACGCTTAATTAACCCCTGGATGTAAATTGCGCAAAAGAATTGAGCAGCAGGAAACTACTAGCTTTGAAGCGTGTTAAAATTGTGTGTTTTCTATGCTACACAACAAGAGAAAAAATTGTAATTAACCTTCGCTTGTGAATTATGCTACAGGAAATGGTATTTTTTGGCGGTGAAAAGACGGGTTTCTTGGAGTCACAACTAGCAGCAGAACAATTAGCTTAATTAACCTTGGATGTAAATTGCGCAAAAGAATTGAGCAGTACGGAAACTACTGCTTTGTAGCGTGTTACAATGCGGGTTTTCTCGCTACACAACCAAGAGAAAAAAAAATGTAATTAACCTTCACTTGTGAATTATGCTACAGGAAAATTGTATTTTTTGCAGGTGAAAAAGAATGTTTCTTGGAGTCACACACAGCAGGCAGAACTACGCTAATTAACCACTAGATGTAAATTGCGCAAAAGAATTGAGCAGCCGGAAAACTTACGGAGCTTTGTAGCGTGTTACAATTCATGTTTTTACGCTACACAACAAGAGTGAAAAAATTGTAATTAACCTTCGCTTAGTGATTATGTTACAGGAAAATTGTATTTTTGGCGGTGAAAACAGACGGTCTATTTTTGTCACCACAGCCAAAAACACGCTTAATTTAAACCCTGGATGTAAATTGCGCAAAAGAATTGAGCAGCCGGAAACTACTAGCTTTTGTAGCGTGTTACAATTGCTGTGTTTCTACGCTTACACAACAGAGAAAAAATTGTAATTAAAATTCGCTTGTGAAATGATGCTAAGGAAAATTGTATTTTTTGCGGTGAAAGAGGGACGTTTCTTGGCAAGTCACAACAAGACAGCTGAACGAAACGCTTTAATTAACCCATGTATGTAATTTGCGCAAAAGAATGAGCAGCGCGAAATACTAGTTTGTAGGTGTTAAAATTGTTTGTTTTCTACGCTACACAAACAAGAGAATAAAAAAATTGTATTAACTTCGCTTGTGAAAATATGCTACAGAAAATTGTATTTTTTGGTGGTGAAAAGGAACGGTTTCTTGGAGTACAACAGCAGCAGAACAACGCTGATTTACACTGGATGAAATTGCACAAAAGAATTGAGTAGCGGAAACCATCTAGCCTTTGTTGCGATGTTACAATGTGTGTTTTCTACGCTACACAACAAGAAGAAAAAAATTGTAATTAACTTCACTTGTGAATTTATGCATACAGGAAAATTGTATTTTTTTGGCGGTGAAAAAAGACGGTTTCTTGGAGTCACACAGCAGCAGAACTAGCTTAATTAACCACTAAGATGTAAATTGCGCAAAAGAATTGAGCAGCGGGACACTACTAGCTTTGTAGCGGGTTACAATTGCTGTTTTCTACGGCTACACAACAAGAGAACAAATTGTAAATTAACCTTTCGCTTGTGAATTATGCTACAGGAAAAATTGTATTTTTTGGCGGTGAAAAAGCCGGTTTATTTTTGTTCACCACAGCACAAAAACAACGCTTAATTAACCTTGGATGTAAATTGCGCAAAAGATTGAGCAGCCGGAAACTACTAGCTTCTGTAGAGTGTTACAATTGCGTGTTTTCTACGCGTACACAACAAGAGAAAAAATTGTAATATAAAATTTCTGCTGTGAATGATGTACAGGAAATTTTATTTTTTTTGCGGGTAAAAAGAGGTGCCCGCTTTCTTGGATCACAACAGCAGCAGAACACACGGTTAATTAACCCCTGGGATGTAAATTGTGCTCAAAAGAATTGAGCAGCGGAATCTACTAGACTTTGTAGCGTGTCTAATTGCCGTGTTTTCTACGGCTACACAACAAGGAGAAAAAAATGTAATTATACCTTCACTTGAGAATTATGCAACAGGAAAATTGTATTTTTTGGCGGTGAAGTAAAAGACGGTTTCATTGGCAGTCACAACAGCAGCAGAACTACGCTTAATTAACCACTAGATGTAAATTGCGCAAAAGAATTGAGCAGCGGAAAACTACTAGCTTTGTAGCCGTGTTACAATTGCTATGTTTTCTACGCATCACAAAAGAGAAAAATTGTAATTAACCTTCGCTTGTGAATTATGTTACAGGAAAATTGTATTTTTGGCGGTGAAAAGTGGTCTATTTTTGTCACCACAGCACAAAAACCAACGCTTAATTAACCCCTTGGATGTAAAATTGCGCAAAGAATTGAGCAGCCGGAATCTACTAGCTTTGTAGCGTGTTAAAATTGTGTGTTTTCTACGCTACACAACAATAGAAAAAATTGTAATTAACCTTCGCTTGTGTATTATGCTACAGGAAAATTGTTTTTTTTGCCGGTGAAAAAGACGGTTTCTTGGAGTCAAACAGAGCAGAACAACGGCTTAATTAACCCCTGGATGTAAATTGCGCAAAAGAAATGAGCAAGCAGGTAACTACATAGCTTTGAAGCGTGTTAAAATTGTGTGTTTCTACGCTACACAACAATAGAAAAATTGTAATTACTCTTCGCTTGTGTATTATGCTACAGGAAATTGTTTTTTTTTGGTGGTGAAAAAAGACGGTTTCTTGAGTCACAAAGAGCGCAGAACAACGCTAATTACCTGGATGTAAATTGCGCAAAAGAATTGAGCAGCAGGGATAACTACTAGTTTTGAAGCGGTTAAAATTGTGCTGTTTTCAATGCTACACACAAAGAGAAAAAAAATTGTATTACCCTTCGATTGGGAATTTATGTACGGGAAAAAAATTGTATTTTTTGGGGTAAAAAAAAAAAAGAGGTTTCTTGGTCAAACAGAGCAAAAACGTTAATTAACCCCTGGTTTTAAAAAATTGGCAAAAAAATTTGGGCCCAAAAATACAGCTTTGTAGCGGTTACAATTGGTGTTTTTTTTACCTAACAACAAAAAAAAAAAAATTGTATTAACCCCCTTGGTTATGCTAAGGAAAAATTTTTTTTTTGGCGGTAAAAAAAAAAGACGGTTTTTGGAGTACAACGGCGAACACGCTTAATTTAAACCCCTGATGTAAATTGGCAAAAATTTTTGAGAGCGGGAAAACTACTAGTTTGAAGCGTGTTAAATTTGGGTTTTTCTAGCTACACAAAAGGGAAAAAAAAAATAATTTAACCCCTTAATAATTATTACAAAAAAAATTTTATTTTTTTCAAAAAAATTTTTTTATACAAACACAAACCAAACTCCCCCAAAACCCAAA
>JAODAL010043052.1:0-34219 GCA_025379985.1 Phyllomedusa bahiana | reverse complement strand
AAGCTTTTGCTGGGTAACAGAGAGAGAAAGGGAAAGGGGAAAACAAAAAAGGGAAGGGTCAGGGGTTTTGAAAAAGGAAAGAAGGGGAAAGACCCCCAAATCCCACAGAAGCGTCTCCGTGAGTCTCTGCGTCAGGGTCATTTTTTTCTGTGGGGGGAAATCATGCTGTATTCATTATGGTCCCTACAAACGGATGTGATTGGGGGGTTTGTAGGTTTTTTGGGGGTTAGGTGAAAGGTGGGGCTTGTCCTGTTGTAAAGCAAGCGCCACCGACTCTGTGACGAGGGGTTTCCTGCACCACTTTTTTCTCTCTTGCTTGTGTGTGGGGGGGCTTCACAAGAGGGGTTTGGTGCATTTTTTGATGTTTTTTTTGTGGAAATGTTCACTTTAAAATGCTCTCCTTTTGCAAAAAACCGAAAACCGAAAACCCACAAAAATGCCCCAAAAAACGCTCCTCTGAAAGCAGTTTATAGTGTAGTTTATTTTAGACATGGCGGGGTGCGAAAAAAAGGGGCATTTTTTTAAGGGAATTGTAGGGCGCTGGGGGTTAGTCCCGGGGCGTTTTTCTTTCCCCAGCCCGGGCCCTGGGTCCCCCCAGGGAGCTTTGCTTGCACATGGCCAATTTTTAAACCCCTAACGGGAAAGGCCTTAATTCCCAAATGTAAACGTAGCCAGCCCTTTAGGGAATGAAAGTTTGAGGGCGGACATGTTCCTTGCAGGAGACGACTAAAAAACCCGGGAGCCCCTTTGGCCTTTCTAGACACCACTCCCCGGTCACGTTTAATGCGCATACCGATTGGAAAAGCGGGGGTGCAATGTGATCCCGTCTTGCCCTCTGCGGTGCGAAACTCCACCTTGCCCCCCCGGGGGTCACATCCACCTGCAGGCCCTCTCTATACATGGGCCCATTCGCTCGTAATTTACCCCCCAAAGATGCAGTACCTCCTAAAGAGGTTTTTGCAAACCCTTTTGCCCCCTTTCCCTTCAGTTCTTGGGGGGGGACTTTAGTTTTGTTTTTCGGGGGAAAGGATCACGTGCAGGGGGAGGGGGGTGGTGGGGGGTCCACGGGCCAGGGTTTTTTGCTGCTTTTTGAAACTCATCAGGGGGCAGAGCATTTGTCTTTGGCATATTAAACCACCCCAGGGACAGAGAGTAACCTTTTTCCCCCCCCCCAAAAAAACACACCCGGGTTGGACTACTTTTTTTGGGGAACACCCCAACTCGAGGAGGGGTTGGGCCCCTTTGAGCCTTTTCCCGGGCATCACGCCCATCATGGTTGCCCTGGATTTTCAAGCCCCCATTGCAGGTCATGTCTTTGGAGACTGAAGAGTCCCTCATCAGGAAAATCGACTCATGGGGAGAAGGGGGGGAGTCCGGGGCATCCAATTTTGAGATAACGGGGGATCCGTACTTCGCGGCAACCTTATGGGAGGCCAAAAGACAGTTTTTAGGGGAGAGTGCATTGTTTTGGGGTTCCAAAAAAAAAGGACTATGAATCTAGGAAAACCACTTTTGGGGGAGTTTCCCTTTAGGGACTGCAGAGGGCGCAGACCCAGGTGCCAAGCCCCCGTTGAGGAAATGGTAACTTAAGAAGGGGGCCCTTTTTAAAGGGTGTAGTTCGTTTTCCCCTGAGAGATTGCTATTAAAATCTAAACAACGATATTTTGAAATGGAAAAAGGGACTACAATGTTACCAGGCAGTTGAGGGATAGGACTGTGGCCTCCACCGCAGGCACTAAGAGGCAAGATGGCCCCTCTTTACGCCCCCCAAATCCATTGCAGGATTTTTTCGGAGTTTCCCAAACCACCCCTTCAACTCCCGGGCAGGGGTGAAGAAAAAACTTATTAGGGACCCCCTACATCGTGCCCCCCCCCAGGTCCCCCCAAGGCTCCGAAACTCTCAACCCCCCCCTCACAATGGAAACTAGGGAGGTGTGGGGAACCCCCCCTGGGGGGCCCCGGGCCCGGGGAGGGCCCCCCATCCCCTACTTAAAGGCCCTTTTTGCGGGATTCGCCCCCTACATGTTACCCTCTTTAATTTTTTTTAAGGGCTCCCCAATTCCCCACCCCATGACCACTAAAACCTCACATTATCCACAAAGTGGGGAAGGGCCCGGGCGAAAAGGCGACATAGGCCCATAGCCCTCCTGAATTCGGCCCCAAAAAATTTTCACCAATTTTCTGGCAAAAGGGTTGGGGGAGTTTGATGCCCCAGCGGTAAACAAGGCCCAAGGGGGTTTTTTGTCCCCTCCCGTAAGGGGGGACAACACTAAAGACTACGACTTAATTGAGGTCCTTATGCTAAAATCAAAAGGGTCCCTTCTTGCCTGGAAAGCAGAAAAGGGCCCTTTGACTGGCTGGGGGGCCATTCCTCTTTGAAACATTGTAGACCACCTTCGGCTTTGAGGGTCCATTCATGACGGCAACAGAATCTATATACATCCCCTTCTGCACTGATAAGCTGCCCACCACACCTCTGAACCTTTCAGATTAAAAAAACTGGACGAGACAGGGTTGACCACATCCCAACTATATGTACGTCCGTTTGCATAGAGCCCCTTGCGGCAGCAATCAGGGCTCACCCGGATGTTAGGGGGGTTAGGGTGAAAGAAAAGGAGTTTAAACTCTCCTTATTCGCCGATGACATTCTTTTAACTATGACGAACCTTCACATCTCTCTCCCTTCTTCACACGCCCTCTGTAGAAGCTGTTTGGTTGGCTCTCTCAGGCAACATTTTAAACCCCGCCAAAACGACTACAACCCAATAAATAGAGCCCCCTGATAAAACCTTTAACCCACACAAAATAAATACCCCAAACCGTTGCCCGGCCCACACCCATAGAAAATACCGTTGTTATGTATTAAACGGATAGATAATACCCCCTCAATCAGCCAACATCCGCTCCACTGTAAAAGGTAGAAAAAGTCCCATCAAGGTAAATGGGCACCCCCCTGGCCATTTCCACAAATGGCCGTAACAATGCAGTCCAATACCATCCTACCTAAATAACAGTATTTAAATGAGACACCCCCAATACCAATTCCTATAAGAGGCAGAGTCCCAACCAAGCAGCTTCACTACACTTACATTTGGTCGCAGTGAAGGCACAGAGAAGCTAAGACATAATGATGGCGAGTACGCAGAACTTGTGCCTATCATTGCCCCAAATTCCTTCATTACTACTGGCTCCCACAACGTCTAATCCAGGCATGGTCGGCATTGAGTGACGTATTCAAAATGGATTGGAGGTAGAGAGACTCTGTTTAGCCCAAGTCCACACGAACTCTTTTCTCTCTCTGGCATTCTAGGACCACTCCCCTGTATGGCCATCTATGGTTTAGGCCTGATAAAGTTCCCCCTCAATATTGCAATACAGCACAGGAAACTGTTCCACTGGCAACTCCGTCTCTCCCATGAACTTCGTTTCTATGTACCCGTCCCTTGCCCCCTACGATACTTCGGGGTTTTTTTGCCGGCCAAGGCTTTGTGGCGTGATCTGTTTCCGCTTCGCTGAATCATTGTGCAGGAATTCTGGAATAGGAACTGCTTCCCGTTTGAAGCTCACCAGGAGGAACATGGTCTTCCACTTCCTCCCGATTTCACTATCTCCAGATCAGTCATCTCCTCTACCTACTCTCTATGGTAGCCTCAGTTCTGGTCACCCCTACCACCTTTTTTGGTACCTGTTGCAAAAGTCGGACATCAACTAGAGTTTAATTCTTCATATACACGCTTTTGGGTGATGCCCGTGTGTGAGCCCATAACTCACAAATATATTGCAAAAGAATTGGAGGCCTATCTGAGCAGGCGGTTCCCATCACCACATTAGGCAGACCAACGTGTAGGGCTGCGGCTAGATCAACAGTGTGTGTAGCACAAAATATGCATCAAAAACACGAATGCATCATCACTTTTATAACACAACCCCCAGACGCTCCTCCACAAAATTATACCCAAACCCCATCGTCTGATGTAGAAGATTAATGCCATGGGCACCCTTCCCACATATTCTTGTATTGCGCCCGGTATCTGCAGCCATTTAGGAGGGAGGTAGAAAGAATCTCTGATCAGGGTACTGTAGGTGGAGAATCCCCTAATCGCTCTTAAATACCCTACTTATCGGCTGTAGTGTAGGTCTTCCCAAGGTAAAAGCGCATGATGTAAGTTGCATGTCCTCACAGCCGCAGGAAGCCTGATATCAGGTAATTGTAAGCAGAAGAGCCCCCCTTCTAGGTTCTGATCTTTTTCAGAGAATGTTGAAATCCGCCTTATGGAGATACCTTACAGCTATGTTCTACGATAAAGCTATGACCAAATTTGATAGAAAATTTGGTCATCATGGGAAACATACCCTGTTTTGGGGTTAAGTGAGTTGTCTACTTCTAGTGGTAACCTCCCCACCCCATCCTCGTTGTTTCTGTCTCAATTTCGTGTTTGTGTCGAATTCTATATGTTTGTGAATGCCTTAAGTATCACAGTTTCATACCCAAGGATGCGTATACCCCAGGCTCATGGGCACCATTCAGAGCAACATGTCAGCTAACCACCTGCGAGATGTTTATTCCCGCGGTGGTAAAGCGTACCACATACTCATCTTCTCCAACTGGAGTTATACTCACTTGGCAAAGGTTTCCCTCGTGCCTACCCTCCCATGCAGAAGGTCACCTATGTCACCGCAGGTGGCCAGGAGAGCTTAAACCCTTGCCCTGACCTGAGATTCCGCGCGATCATGGCCTTCCCTGCTCGTAATAGCACTTTTGGCATAACGGATCTAGGTCATTTGTGATATATAGTTTTTCCTTTTTATGTCAACTACACTGCATACATTAGCTCTGTATTACAGAAGAAGCGATAAACCATATGTCATTGAATATGTGTTTTATTGAAAAATCCTTGAATAAACATACAGTTATAAAAAAAAAAAAAAATGGAAGACATGTCCATGTCCGGGCCCATCTGAAGTTTGCTGGAGAGTATTTGGATGATCCAGAAGAGTATTGGAAGAATGTCATATGGTCAGATGAAACCAAAATGTTTGGTAGAAACACAAATCATCGTGTTTGGAGGAGAGAATGAGTTACATCTAAAGAACACCATACCTACTGGGAAGCATGAGGGTGGCAACATCATGCTTTGGGGCTGTCTCTCTGCAAACGGACCAGGACACATCTGATCCGGTGTAACACGAAAGATGTGAATGGGTCATGTATCATGAGATTTTGAGTGCAAACCTCATTTCCATCAGCAAGGGCATTGAAGATGAAACATGGCTGACTTCTTCAGCATGGCAATGATCCCAAGCACACTACCTGGGCTACAAAGGAGTTGGTTCGTAAGAAGCATTTCAAGGTCCTTGAGTGGCCTAGCCAGTCTCCCGATCTCAACCCCATAGAAAACCTTTGGAGGGAGTTGAAAGTCTGTGTTGCCCAGCGACAGCCCCAAAACATCACTGCTCTAGAGGAGATCTGCATGGAGAATTGGGCCAACGTACCAGCAACAGTGTGTGCCAACCTTGTGAAGACTTACAGAAAACGTTTGACCTCTGTCATTGCCAACAAAGGATATATAACAAAGTATTGAGATGAACTTTTGTTATTGAGCAAATACTTATTTTCCACCATAATTTGCAAATAAATTATTTCCAAATCAGACAATTTTCTGGATTTGTTTTCTCATTTTGTCTCTCATAGTTGAGGTCTACCTATAATGTCAGGTACAGGCCTCTCTCATCTTTTTAGGTGGGAGAACTTGCACAATTGGTGGCGAACTAAATACTTTTTCTCCACTGTAGAACTTATGCAATGACACACCAATGGTTTCTTTTTGCAAAGAGAAGAACTTTTATTAACAGGTTGTGATCAAGCTCCAAGTAAGAAAGTTGCTTTTAAGTGACAGGTTATACTGACGTTTCAATCAACGACCTTTATCACAAATGGCACAGGAGAGTAAATAGTCAGGGATAAGAGTGGCAGGGCATAGCCATGTATAGAACCAGGAGACGTAGTTCACTGTGAGCTACTGGTGTCCTTATGTATTAGAGCTCTGGGTGCTGAGTAGTTCCTCCCAAAGGAAGTCTCACGCATGCACAGTACATGTGATATCGATAGCATATGCTAGCAATATGTCATCAATATTCGAAGTGGGAGAAATCCTTTAATTTAGCCCTAAGCCGGAACTGTTTCTCTGTCATAAAATCCTGGACAGATGTAAACATGACATTGATGCATAAAACATATCGTTATGCTTTTGGTCCCCATAATAATTTACTTTTATTATTATAATGGTATGAAAAAATCAAACTATAATCTTGTTTTCTTGTTTTATGATTGTAAAAGAAAACTCCTCAAAAAAGAAGTAGGTCTAACTTGTCTATTGAGTTGTGCCAAAATTGTACTTGAGTTGTGCTCCAATTTGGGAAAATTTGTGCTACTTTTACAGTCTCTTAAAGGAAGCATCGTACAATAGTTTTGATAAATAACCCATAATATCACTGTGACAGTGATAGGGCGCGACCCCACGGCACAGGACAAATACCGGCCGGTTTTCCAGCCGGTATTTGTCCTGTTTTGCGCCCGTCCCCATGGCCGCGGGGGGGACGGCTTTTCTCTGCGATGAGCGGAGAACAGCCCTCCCCCTCCCATTGAGCCGCACAGATTCCGTTCGAAAACCGGACGGAAGATGGTGCTTGCTCAATGTTTTTTTGAGCAGACCGCGGGCGGAAAAACCCCTTTTGCGTGGGGACAGGCCCATAGTGTGAAATGGGGAATTTCCCAAGTTTATGGGGACAGTTTATCATGTAAATGTCAGGTTTTTCAAGGGAGGCGGGGGAAAAAAACTTGTCCCTCCCCGGTTTTTGTTTAAAACCAAGGGTTTCGTTTGGGAAAGTCTTTCTAAAATTGCCATTTTGACAGGGGAAAAGAAACCAAAAAGGGATTTTGTCATAAAAAAAATGACTTGTTTTTTAAAACTACATTTTTATTTTTTAAAAAATTTTTTTTTAAGGTTTTTTGGTTTTTTTTTTTTTTTAAATGTTCATATCACTTCAGTTTTTTTTTAAATTTAACTTTAAGTCTTTGCAGTTTTCATTTTGGGCCCCACAAAAGCCTTAAAAATTCTTTCTGCCACTTCATTTTTGTTTAGAGAGTTTTCGGCGTGTTTTCCCGTTATCAGTTTAAAAGCAGGGTAAAAATAAAAAGGGGGACACCATTGTTTTCGGAAAACCCAAAGAATCCCCTGTCAAAGAGGAGATGTCACGTCCCCCTCTCCCCTCCCTTCACAGTAAAAAACTCCCCCTATTAAAGTTTTTGGGGACAAAAACTGTCAAATTAATCCTTTGTGAAATGAAGTGCTGTAAAGAAATCCCCCTTCTGGGTTTAAAGCAGTGAAAGAAGAATGTCTTCCCCACAAATCAAAATATAGATGGGCCAAATTTGGGAAAAAAACCGACAAAAGGAAATAAAAAAGGGTTGAGGGGAAAAAGAATATGGTCGGGGGTTTTTGTTTTTAAAAAGTAAAAAAAAAAGGGCGCCCGTTTCCCCTTTACTGAGGCGGGTAGTCGTTCGGGGATAGTTTAATATTTATAGATGTTTGGTTTTTACCAGCTTCGGATTTCCTTTTCCCAAAAGCTGAGGGCCACGGGGTTTAGAAATTTTCTAAACGTTGGGGAATTTTTACAGACTGTTTTTATAATTTTTTTTATTTTTCATTTTGTTTGGGGATTTTCTTTATTGTTTTTTTACTAAAATTTTTAATGGTAACTTCTTAAATTTGTTCATTTGGCCCCCTTTTAAACCCCTTTTGGGCCTTTAGACTGATATTAAATTATATCATTAGTAGTAAACTTTTTTTACTAAAAAAATTTGGGGCCCAAAATTAGACACCCTCTTATTTTATTTTTTAAAAGGCCACCCTCCTGGTGGCTTCTTTGGGTAGTGTTTTAGCTGCCGGTTTCTTTTGTTCAAATTGAAAGGTGGTCTTGGAAATTTTTTGGGGCCGTGCATGCCCCCAAGTTGTTTCCCTTTTTTTTTTATTGGAGCATGTCAGTGACTATTTAAATAGGGATACTCCCCTCACTCCTGCTTCTTATTTGAGTGTGATTCCTGGTGTTCCTAAACATGTAATAAAGTTTTGGAATCCGGGTTTTTTTATTTTGGCTCATTTGGGGGACCTTTGAAACCTGTTCTACCCCCTTCCCTGATTTTTGGTTTTGGTCAAAAACCCAAGAAAAAAATTTGCCCTCCCTTTTGCCCTTTTGGAAACGTCTAAAATATGCTTTTTTCTTTCTCGGGTTTTGTTTTCCGGGTTGCGGAAATGTCGGGGGGTTTAGCGCCCCGGGAACCCCCTGTTGGCAAAGACCAAATTTTTTTTCAGTGGCAAAGGGTTTAAATTATTATGGAGCCCCTTAGGCTATGCCCTACTTTGGCAGTAAAAAAAAAAAACGATCTAAAAACCCAAAATTTCCAAAAAACGTTCTAAAAAACCTGAGTAAAAAGGGCTGCTAAAAAAAAAGCCCTTTTTTTTTTTGGGCTTTTTTGCGGCTTTTTGGCGCATTTTTGGGTTTTGGTTTTTTGTACTTTTTTTGTCGTTTTTTTTGCGAAACCCTTTTGTTTTCGATTTGCTGTGTTTTTTTTTTCAAAAAGCGCAGCAGAAAAAGTCACAGCTCCAATAGTAAATTTTCTGCCCTGCTCAGTCGTTTTTTGAAAACATTTTTAAAACCCCTTCCCGGGAAGGGGAGCAGTTTTGACTTCCCGCAGCCCGGGTTTTTAAAAATTTTGACAGGTGTAACTTTATGTAAAAATTTAACTTTTTGAAAATTTTTAAATTATCCGAGTGGTTCAAAAGAATGTTTTCTCGTGACATTGTGTTTAAGTTAAATAATTTTTGGGCCCAAAAAAGTCCTTTTTTTAATTGTAAAAAAATATCAAAATATCGTAAAAATCTGAAAAAAAATTAAAAAAATTTTTCAAAATTTAAAAAAATTTAGGTAAGGAAAAAATAGTTTTTTCCCACTCAAAATAGTTTTATTCTAGAATTTTATCTTTTGTCAAACGGGTTTTTTGGGGCATCATTTTTGAAATTTTTTTTTTTTTACCACATTAAGGGGTTTTAAGAAATTTTGTATTTTTTTTAAAAATTTTTTAAGGGAAAAATTTGCAAAAAAAATTTTTTTTGGGGGGCCATTTTCGTTTTTGGTGGTTTTGGGGCCCTGTATGTTAGAATTACTCCAAAAAATTGACCCACCCTAAGAAATTCACCCTTTAAAGTTTTTAAAAAAAAGCATTTAAGAATTTTTGGTTGAACCTTTACATATTTCACAAAAAAATTTAAGAAAAACGGGAAGGGGAAATTTTAAAATTTTAAATTTTTTTTTTGCAGTTTTTCAATTTTTTTTCCCTTTTTTCACTGGAACCAGTGGGATGTGCCATGGAAATTTTGTTTAAATATCGTTCCCCTAAAGATTTTTGCGTTTTCAGAGAAAACCCCAATATGGCCCTAGTGCGCTTTTTTGGTTTAAACCAACAAGCCTCAGAATGGGGGTTTGCACCTAGGGGAATCTCGGGTTTCTAATTTTATTAAAATTTTATTTAGGCCCCTTTTGGGTTTTTTGCGGACACTCTAAGGTGCTAAAATTTAAATTAAACATCCCTAAAATACCCCATTTTAAAAAACTAAAACCTTACGGAATTAACCCCGGGGGCAGTGGGTTTATGAAACCACACAGGGTGTTTCACAATTTTTTTTAGTTTTAAAGCTCTGAAAATAAAAATTTTTTTTTCCAATAATTTTGCAATTTTTAGCTGAAAATGTTAAATTTTTAAAAGGGAATCCTTAAAAAAAAAAGCCCCCAAATTGTGTTAGGGAAATTTTTCTTCCAAGTTGGGCCCAATCCCCTAAAACGGGGGGGGGGTAAACTGATTTTTTTGGGCGCATGGCGGGGTTTGGTACAAAGGGGGAGTGTTATTTTTTGGCTTTTGGAAGAGTTTTTGGGGGGCCGTTATTTGTTGAGGATTTTTTATCGAAAAAGTTGAAATCGGCACGGGTTTTTATGGTGTTTCGGATTTTTTAGATCATGCGTTTAATTTGGGTTAAAATCTGTGCATCATTATTAAGATCGCCCCTTTTTTTCGGCGTTTCCTGTAATTTTGGGGGGGAGCAAATCAGATTACAAAATGGGAGCGGGTGAGATGTGTGTGGGCGTCATGACGGGGATGTTTTTTTGGTTTGGGGTTTGGGGGAAAAAAAACCCACATGACTCGTTTTACATGGGAATTTCTTTCCGGGTTCAGCTTTCAGGGGGTCTCTCAGCATTCAGAGCAGAAGGACGTGCGCTTGTTGGGGTGCCCAAACCCAGCCCCAGCAAAAAATTTTATTATATTTCTTCACAGAGAACCCCTCTACTTTAGCTGTGATCCTTAAATTTTTTTGGGTTTTAAGAGTTTGGGAAAGATTTTTTAGGGGTTAGGTAGAAAATTTTAAAGGAGATTATTTGCAGATAAAGTAAAACATGGGGATTTGGAAAGGGGGGGCCCCCCGCTGGCAAAACCAGAAAGTCTATAAAAAATTATGGATAAATTTCCCCAAAAGATTAGTTGGGACTTTGGGAAATAGTTTATTATTAAAGTTTTCTATTAAAATTTTTCCCTGGATATTGGGCGCCTGAACTTTTAGGTTACACTTCTTTTTAGAAAACTGAAGGTCTCTTTGTTGGGGTGCAAAACTCCTTTTTATTTTTCAGTATACATTTCAGTTTGGTGTTAATTTTAAATTTTGGGCCCATTCCCCCTTTTGTTATATATCCACCTTGTATTTTAAATTAAAAACCCCGGCAATTCGCAAAAAGGTTGTTTAGGTGCCAAAAAATTACCTTTGGGAATTTTCAAAAAAAAATTTTCCCAAAATACGTTTTTTTTTACTTTGGCGAAATACAGCTTTGTTCATTGAGGAACCTTGCCTTAAATTAAATTTCTGCAATTTTTTGGGTACAAAAGGTAAATTGATAGGTCCCAAAAAATTCCTTTTATTATGAATACATTCGATACGTTTTTTTTTCCATTTTGGGCCGCAGGCCGTTTTGTTGATAGATCTATTTTGCAGTTATATTTAAATCAGCAATTTTTTTTTTAAATTTGGGGGTTTTGAAAAAAACACCCTGGGGATTTCCCGTCTTTTAATAAGGGATTTTTCCCCAAAATCTTCCATACCTTCTCAAATTTGTTTATTTTGAACTGGAGCGAAATTCGGGTTGGTAAGCGAGCAAGGGGGGGGGGTTTTAAGGACTTTGGAGGTAGGGGTAAGGAGAGAAGGTGCTCCTTCCATTTGCTGGCGACAACAGCATACCGGGATATCGTTGCGGGACCGTCAGGCTGCTTCGCTGGGTAAAGGGCCCTGGGGAATCTCAGTAACAAAACAGGGGTTCCCAAATCTGTCCTTCAGGGGTTTAAATTCCCAACCCTGCAAAAAAGCAGTTTTTCCCTCCTCATCCCCCAAGTCAAGGCCCAACAAATGTCGTCTTTCAGCATCACCGGGCATCCGTCCAAATAAAGGCGCCCAAATGTCAACCCCGTGTACCACCCCTTGGTGGAAAACCATTTTTGAAAAACCTTTTTGATGAAAAAATTGGGGGGGGGGGTTTTCAAAAAGGCTTTTAAAAGATCAAGGGGGAAAAAGGGGGATGTTTTTCTCTGCTCTGAGCCCATTTAAATGTTTGCCTTTCAGAGGAGGGGAGAAGGAACCCGGTTCAATCGGCAAAAAAAATCCGGGCGGGGGCAACGCCTTGCAGTGCCCTTTGGGCTTGTAGCCCGCTTTTCTGGATGCAGTTGCCCAGGAGACAAAGTCCCCCTGTTTTAAATTATGTTTGGATAAACAAACATTGGGCCCAAACGTGGTTTTTTTTCAGCAAAAAATTGCTTGCAAAGCGCTTCATCATTTGGGAGGGGAAGACGTTGGGGTAGTGTCAGTAGGGTGCCCCCTCAAAAAGGGAGAGGGCATTGCAGAAGCCCGTTTGATATGATTCCCCCAGCCCGGTCAGGCAAACCCCGCTCCCTCGCTTATACCGAAAAAAAGGTCCGGGGACCTCTCAAGCCGGGGCCCTTTTTAAACCAAGCCTTGATTAAAACCCAGCGTGTCATATGCCGCCTTTGCCGGTAAAAAAGCAAAGTAGAGGCAAAAACCCTTAGGGGGTTTAACCCAAACCACCAAACATGTCTAGTCACATGCGCAAAAATGCATGGTTTGAAATGGGGAAACCTTGGCCAACAAAGGCCAGACCGACCCCGGGGCCTCCAACCACTGTCACCCCCTTTTGGTCTCCGCCTCCTCCGCCCCCACCAAAGCTTTCCCTCAGCTGCCCATTTTCTCTCAGGGTAATGATGGGGGATCAGCCCCCCGTTCCCCTCCACCGTCCCCCGATTTCCACCGCCACCAAAAACCCCAATCCCCCTTTTTTTTCCCCTTTCTGCCATTTTGGGACGCCCTCCCTCGGTACAGCGGCCGTCTAGCCCCCCGGGCCTTTCCCTGTCTTCCAGGTTTGGGAGCAGAAAAAAAACCCCTTTTTAACCCAAAACCCACCCCAAAGCCAAAACCCTAAATTGTGGGTTTGCCGGTTTTTGGCCTTGGAAATGTTCCTTTTTCCGTTTTGGTTGGCACAGAGGGGCCCCCGCCACGTCAGGGCCCCTTTGGGCCTCCCCCAATACCCCGATGCCGAGCAGGATTTTTTTTGCAAAAAAGGCCCGTCCCTCCCCCTGGCCGCCCGTGTCATCTAAAATTTCAAGCGCGTTGTCTGCATTGTTTTCCGGAAAAAGCCCCATTGACCCTGACACGGGGAACTAGTAAAAAGGGCCCAAAGGGCCCGCAAAATTCTGTGACAGCTCACTGGGGGGAGCGGGGGGATGTCCCGGGGGGTGGGGGGTGGCTCTCAGGTGGGCCCGGAAAGCTCTTCAAAACCGCAGGGATGGTGCAGGGTTTTTTCCCCCCAAGGCCCTCGGGTGGCATAAACGTCCCAGAGAAACCAGGCTGTGTTTGAAATTAAATCTGTCTTGGAGGCCCGTCCACACAAGGTCAGGAGCTGTGGAAGGCTCCCCGCAACGGATCCGAGGTGGCGGGGTTTGCCAAAAACCCTTGTGCCCAGGCAAGGGGGTGTGCGATAATGGGGGGAAATTTTTGCTGGCCCCCCTTAAAGACCCGGTAGGCTGGAGCACTTTCCCTTCCCGGGGAAAATGTCTTAAACCTTGTGGGTTCCAGAAATTTCAAAAAGAGTACCCGGGTTTGGGACTGCCTGTGGGGGAAGGCCAAAATTAAGTTCCCCATTTTCCGCCGTTCGCCCCCTTTGGTTTCGCCCCCGCCTGGTGCGTTGCAGGGGTCAGCTGGCCTCCCCGCCCAACCGTCTCATTTTTGGGCCTTTGGCAACCGCGGGAAATTTTCCCCCCTTTCCACATGTTTCCAGCGATTGTGGCAGCGCGAAATGCCATTACGCGGTACAAAAGGGGAAACAGGGCCCGGGAAAGCAGCGGTTGCGGACCTGGGGGTTTTTTGAGCCACCGAGAGGGGAAAGGCGGGTAAAAAGAGCTTGCCCCAATCCTTCCAGTTTTGAAAAAAGGCCCCCAAAATCCCAGTGGGAAAATCCCCTTTTGTCGATGGGGCTTGTGGTGATCTTAGTTCGGGAAACGATCGTTGGACATTTTGGGAAAAAAAAGGGTCCGCCAGCAAGGGAAAGGAGGAGACGGAAAACAGATGGGGAACACGGAGCCTTTCTCTCCGTAAAACCCAAAAAGGCACGACAGTTTAAAAAATTTCATGGGGTTCTTAAATTAGGCAGTGGTTCGGGGCCCAAGAGCTACTGAAAAGGGGGGCCCAATCAGCTTAGGGTGCTTCATCTCAGGCAAGTCGGGCTGTTTTGAAGCGTCCCGGGTAGGAAAGCGGAGGAGGGGGGGAAGGGGGAGGAGGTATTCCTGGGGCCCACCGATGTTTCCGGACTTCCTTTGCCTTGGAAAGGGGTTTGTCACAAATTTTGGGAGGCGGGGGAGGAAGTTGGGGAAAAATTCAGTTTGCTAGTGCCCCGCCCCGAGGTTTGGGGGAAATCAAGGGTCCATCTCTCACATGAGTGCTTGGATGCTCCATTTCCCCCAAACTGATCCTGAATTAGGCCCATAAAAAATAAAACAACAGTTACTGGGTGGCCACACTCCGGGTTCCCGGTACAAAACAAAACTCAGCACTTTCCTTCCACCCCCCCAAAAAAGAGAGAAAAAATTCAGGAAATGCAGACCTTGTGATTGATCAACTGGAGCGGGTTTTTTTCCCCAAAATTCCTGGGAAAAAAACCCCCTGGGGGGGCCCCCTTTTTTGGGAAACAGGCCAAGGGGGAGGGGTTTTTGGGGTTTGGCAATCCTTTTTTTTCCACCTTCCCAAAAAATGCAATGCAGGGCCCAAAAAAACCCCAAAAATTTTTTTTGGGGTTTTTTTAAAAAATTTTTTTTTTGTTTGGGCCCCAAAAACTGGGTATCCAAATAAGGGGGGCCCGGGGGTCGTCACGCCCAAGGGGGGCCCCCCCGCCCGGGTATTAAGGGGGGGCCCCCCAAAAAAATTTTTTCCCAAAAACCCCCCCCAAAAAGGGGGGGGGGTTTTGGGGGGGTTTTTTGGTTTGGGGGGGGGGGGGGGGTTGTTTTTAAAAAAGGGGGGGGGGTTTTTGGGGGGTTTTTTTTTTTTTTTTTTTTTTTTTAAAAAAAATTTCGGGGGGTTTTTTTTTGGGGGGGGGGGGGGGGGTTTTTTGGCTGGGCGGCGGGGGGGGGGGAAAAGGGGGGGGGGGGGGGGGGGGTTTGGGGGGGGGGGGGGGGGTTTTTGGTTGGGGTTTTTGGGGGGGGTTTTTGGGGGGGTTTTTGGGATGTTTTTTAAATTTTTTTTTTGGGTTTTTTTTTTTTTTTTTTTTTTTTTTAAAAAAAATTTTTTTTTTTAAAAATTTTTTTTTTTTTTTTTTTTTTTTTTTTTTGGGGGGGTTTTTATTTTTTTTTTTTTGGTTTTTGGGGTTTTTTTTGGGTTTTTTTTTTGTTTGGGTTTTTTGGGGTTGTTTGTTTTTTTTTTTCCCCCTTTTTTTTTTTTTTTTTTTTTTTTTTAAAATTTTTTTTTTGGGGGGAAAAAAAAATTTTTTTTTTTAAAAAAAAATTTTTTTTAAAAAAAATTTTTTTTTTTTTGGGGGGTTTTTTGGGTTTTTTTTTGGGGTTTTTTTGGGTTTTGTTTTTCTTTTAAAAATTTTTTTTTTTAGGGAAAAAATTTTTTTAAAAAAAATTTTTTTTTTAAAAAAAATTTTTTTTTATTTTTTAAAAAATTTTTTAAAAAATTTTTAATAAAAATTTTTTTTAAAATTTGGGTTAAAAATTTTTTTTTTTAAAGGGGGTTTGGAAAAATTTTTTAAGGGGAAAAAAATTTTTTTTTAAAAAAAAAAAAAATAAAAAATTTTAAAAAAATTTTAAAAAAAAAAAAAATTTTTTTAAAAAAAAAAAAAAGGGGGGAAAGGGAAAAATTTTAAAAAAATTTTTTGGGCCCCCCCGGGGGGAAAAAAAAAAAATTTTTAAAAAAAAGGGGGAAAAAAAAACCCCCTTTTTTAAAAAAAAAATTTTTTTTAAAACCCAATTTTTTGGGGGGTTTTAAATTTTTTTGGGGGGGGGGCCCCCCTTTTTTGGGCCCGGGGCCCCAAAAAGGAAAATTTTTTGGAAAAAATTTTGGGGTTTTAAAAGGGTTTTTTCCCCCCCCCTTTTTTTTTGGGGGGAAAAAAATTTTTTAAATTTTTTTTGGGGGGGGGGGGAAAAAATTCCCCTTCCCGGGGGGGAAAATTTAAAAACCCTTTTTAATTTTTTTTGGGGGGGGTTTTTTTTTTTTTGGGGGGTTTTTTTCCGGAAAAATGGGGTTTTAAAAACCCCCTTTTCCCTTTTTTTTTAAAAATTTTTTTGGTTTGGGTCCGGAAATTTTTTTTGGTTTTTAAAAGGGGAAAAACCCCCTTTTAAAAAAAATTTTTTAACGGGTTTTAAAGGGGGTTTTTTTTTTTTTCCCTTTTGGGGGGGGGTTTTTTTTCCCCCAAAAGGGGTTAAAAAATTTTTTTTTTTAAAAAAAAATTTTTTTTTTTTTTTCCCCTTCCTTTTTTAAAAAAAAAAAATTTTTTAAAAAAAAAATTTTAATTTTTTTTTTTTTTTTTTAAAAAAAATTTTTTTTTAAAAAAATTTTAAATTTTCCCCAAAAAAAAAAGGGGGAAAAGGGTTTTCCCCAAATTGGGGGAAAAAAAAAAGGGAAAAAATTTTTTTAAAAAAAAGGAAAATTTTAAAAAGGGGGGGGTTTAAAGGGTTTTGGGGGGGGAAAATTTTTTTCCCCCTTCCCCCCCGGGGGGAAAACCCCCCTTTTGGCCCTTTTTTTTTGGGGTTTAAAGGTTTTTTAAAGGGGGGGTTTTAACCCCAAAAAAAACCCCCCCGGGGGGGGGCCCCCCCCCTTTTTTCCGGGGAAAAAGGGGGGGGAAAAACCCCCCCCTTTTTTTTTCCGGGTTTAAAAAAAAAAGGGGAAAATTTTTTTTATTGGGAAATTTTTGGGGGGGGGGGGGTTTTTTTTTTTTCCAAAAATTTTGGAAATTTTTTTTTGGGGTTTTTTTTGGGGGGGGTTTTTTTTTAAAGGCCCAAAACAATTTTTTTTTGGGGGGGAAAAAAAAAGGGAAAGGGTCCCGGGGTTTTAAATTTTCCCCAAAATTTTTTGGGGGCCCCTTTTTTTTTAAAAAAAAAAAATTTTTTTGGGGGTTTCCCCCTTTTCCTTTTTTTTTTGGGGGGGGGGGGTTTTTTTCCCAAAAATTTTAATTGGGGGGGGTTTTTTTTTCCTTTTGGCCCTTTTTTAAAAAAAAAAAATTAAAAATTTTTTTTTTTCCCCTTTTTTTTGGGGGGGTTTTAAAAAAATTTTTTTTTTAATTTTAATTTAAAAAATTGGGGAAAATTTTTGGGTTTTAATCTTTGGGGGGGAAAATTTTTTTTAAAGGGGCCCCAAAAAAACCCCCCCTTTTAAAAAAAACCCCCAAAAAAATTTTTTGGGGCCCCTTTTTTCCCCCCGGGGGAAAAAACCCCTTTTTAAAAAAAAGTTTTTTTTTTTTTTTTGGGGGTAAAGGGGGTTTTTGGGGGGGGCCCCCTTTTTTTTTTTTTTTAAAAAAAAAACCCTTTTTTTTTTGGGGGGGGGAAAAAAATTAAAATTTTTTTAAAATTTTTTTTTGTTTAAAAAAAATTTTAAAAATTTTTTTTGGGTTTTTTTTTGGGTTCTTTTTTGTTTTTTCCCGGGGGGGTTTTTTGGGAAATAAATTTTTTTTTTTTTTTGGGCCTTTTTTTGGGGGAATTTTTTTTGGTTTTGGGGGATTTTTAAAAAAACAAAGGGGGGTTTTTTTTTTAAATTTTTTTCCCATTTTAAAAATTTGGGGGCATGGGGTTTTGGGGGGTTCCCCAAAAAAAATAAAATTTTTTTTTTTTTTTTAAAATAAACCCTTTTTTTTTTTGGGGGGTTTTTTTTTGGGGGGGAAAAAATTTTTTTTTGGGGGGGTTTTTTGTGCTTTTTTTTGGGGGGGGGGTTTTTTTTTTATTTTGGGGGGTTTTTTTTTTTTCCCCCTTTTTTTTTAAAAAAAAAAATTTTTCCTTTCCCCCAATTTTTTTTTTTTTAAACCCAAAACCCCCAAAAAAAAATTTTTCCTTTTTTAAAAACCCTGGGAAAAAAAAAAAAATTTTTTTAAAAAAATTTTTTTTTTTTAAAAAAAAAGGGGGGAAAAAAATTTTAAAAATTTTCCCTTTTTTTCCCCCCCAAAAAAATTTTAAAAATTTTTTTTTTTAAAAAAGGGCCGGTTTTTTTTTTTTTAAAAGGGGGGGGGGAAAAATTTTTTTTTTGGGGTTTTTTTTTTTTTTTTAAAAAAAAAATTTTTAAATTTAAAGGGGTTTTGGGGGTTTTTTTTTTTTTTAAAACAAAAATTTTTTTTTTTGTTTTTTTTTTAAAAAAAAAGGGGGGGGGGGTTTTTTTTTTTTTTTTATTTTTTTTTTTTTTTTAAATTTTTTTAATTTTTTTTTACCTTTTTTTTTTTTTTTAAGGGTTTTTAAAATTTTTTGGGGGGGAAAAAAAAAGGGGGTCACCTTTTTTTTGGGGTTTTTGGGGGTTTTTAAAAAAAAACCCCCCCCCTTTTTTTTTTTTTTTTTTTTTAAAAAACCCCAAAAAAATTTTTTAAAACCCGGGGGGGTTTTTAAACGGGAAAAAAACCCCCCCCCCCCTTTTTTTTAAAAAATTTTTCCCCCCAAAAAACCCCTTTTTTAAAACCCGGGGAAACCCTTTTTTTTTTTGGGAAATTTTTGGGGGGGGTTTTTTTTGGGGGGTTTTTTTTTTTCCCTTTTTTTGGGGGGGAAAATTTTTTAAAAATTTTTTTTTTGGGGGGGTTTTTTTGGGGGGGGGTTTTTTTAATTTTTTTTTAAAAAAAACCCAAAAAAAAAAGGGGGGTTTTTTCTGTGGGTTAAAAAATTTTTTTTTATTGGGTTTTTTTTAAAATTTTTTTTTTTTTTAAAAAAAAAATTTTTTTTTAAAAAAAAAAGCCTTTTTTTTCCCCCCCCAAAATTTTTTTATTAAAAGGGGGAAACCCCCTTTTTTTGGGGAAAAATTTTTAAAAAAAAAATTTGGGGGGGAAAAAAAAATTTTGGGGTTTT
Source organism: Phyllomedusa bahiana (assembly GCA_025379985.1). Lineage (NCBI taxonomy): Eukaryota > Metazoa > Chordata > Amphibia > Anura > Hylidae > Phyllomedusa > Phyllomedusa bahiana. Next base: position 15,528 of record JAODAL010043052.1, on the reverse strand, counting down.
TTTTTTTGGGGTTTTTTTTTTAAAATTTTTTTAAAAATTTAAAAAAAAACCCTTTTTTTTTTTTAAATTTTTTTTAGGCTTCACCGTAGGGTTTAAAATTAAATGAACAGATTTATAGGGTGAGTCGTTACGCACGAGGTGATATCAAATATGGGTACTTTATTTTTGATCTTTTTTGGGGCGATTGCCGTTTGTAAAGGGAATAAGGGCGGTGTACGTGTTTTTATTTTATTTTTTGTGTTTGTGTTTTACTTTTTTACACTTTTTTTTACTTTTTCACACTTTTTACACTTTTCCCCACAGGGCAATTGTATGAACGATCGTCAGATCGTTCATACAATAGGACGATCAGCACACAGCTTATAGCTGTGTGCTGGTCTCCATGGCAACTGTCAGTCACGCTGCCCACAATGCATTGTGGGCATGGTGACATCACCAGACAACCCGGATGCTGTCATTCAGCTTACGGTCAGTCTGGTAAGGAGATCAGTAGCGGCGTAGAGCGCCGGATCCCGGGCAGCAGGTGCTCACTCCTGCTGCCTGCAGCTTCGATGTCTAGACAACGATGTCGCGACATCGAAGGGTTAATCCCCCACGGCCAGAGCTCACTCCAGCTGTGGGGGATGCAGCATGATGCCAGTGGTAATATACCGCCGGTTCCATGCCGCGATCTTGCGAGCTCCGCTTGTGAGCACGCAATATCGCCATGGCGTACCCATACATCAATTTGCGGGAACCCCTACTCGACCTTGACGGAAAATGAGCGGAAAAAAAGATGTTCTGTGGAGATAACAGAACCTTTTTACTATTACAGTCTATGGGACCTTTTTCAGCATTTTTATATAACGAAAAACACTGAAAAAAACTGACATTTTTGTGTGGAGTGGAGACAAAGCCTTAGTCTCTGCTTCCCAGTGTAGTTCTATGAGGGAACTGGTGGATCTGCCTTTTGTCTCTGGAGAATATAGCACATGCGGATAAAATGAACTGGAAAATGAAGGTACAGTACATGTAAATTATTAAATGTATAGACTACGTCACCTATAGCCACAGAGCAGACATTTTATCAGTGATGAAAAGTTTGCTTTAAGTAAAACTTTAAAATAAAATGAAATGAAACTGCACTTGAATTTAGATGTCTAGAGGATAATCACAATCTGTTATCTCCAAGGAAACAAGTTCTGTGTTAATTGCAGGTGATGTATAGGATTTTCTGTCATTTTCCTCTTTCTTTGATTAGTACTTGCATGTCACTTATTTTAATATGAACAGTGTATACTTCATAATAATACAGAAATAATATGGTATTTAATAACCTTTGTCTCTGAAGCTCTTTTAAGACTGCCCATAGACCCACAGATAATTTACCAGTTACTCTACTCACAAAAAGTTTGGGATATTTGGCTTTTGGTTGATATTTCAGGATGAACATAAAATTTATTGATTTTTTTTTTATTAACTACAGGTAGTCCCTGACTTACGTCGTTCCGACTTACGTCTGTCCCCTAGTTACGAATGGGGAACAGAACGACGCAAGCCAGGGACAGCTGAAAGCGTCCGGGCGCTGCGGTGGGCCGGGCGCTGTCAGTGATCTTCGCAGCTGCATGCGACTCCTGGGAGCGCATGCAGCTGACTCTTCGGTCCCCGTTGGCGTCCGGGCACTGCCATGGCCCGGGCACCGGCGGGAATTGCTTTGGCTCCTCCCAGAGCGCATAGAGCCGAAGCCTCTATTGCGGAGCAGAGAGCGACCACTCCCTGCTCCACAATAGAACTCCGGAAGGCCGCAAGCAGACATGCGATGTCATCGCACGCTGCCTGTCCGGCCTGATGACATCACCGGCCTGTGCCAGAAGACCAGGAGTCGGAGGTAAGCCTCGGAGCAGCGGGGGAGCGAGGTGAGTATTTGTATTTGGTTTTTTTTAATAAGCCATGCCTATATCTGCCTATGGGGAACATATTTACCTATAGCTACCTATGGGGGACATACCTGCATACAGGCCCGCCATCAGAAGTTTCAGGGCCCCGTACAGCTGAAGCATCTGGGCCCCGCCCCTTACCAACTCCGCCCCTTTGCTGCCCCGCCCCCACCAACAACCCCTTACACCAGAAAAAAGTTTTTTTCTGTGATGAACAAGGGAAAAAAAAAAGCAATTGCGCCATTGTTTTTTGATTTGGTTCTTGTTGGATTATATAATATACAGTTTATCTGTATTTTGCGGGTCAGTACGTATACAGGAGCCAGCAAATACCACCAGATTATCACCGCATGTCATCACTGTTACTGACCAAACCAGTATACCCAGACCAATAATACCAATAGCAACAATATACAAAGACCAAATAATACCCCACATATCATGGCCATATGGTGACTAATACCACTGTAATGTTACTGATTAAACCAGTATATCTTCCACATTTGCTCCAGACCACAGTGATAACATCTCGTGGCTGCCACTTGTCCTGAAGAATTCAAACACACACCTGAGACTTCTCATTTTTCTATCACCTTCCACCTGTGCCCCCACCCAAATGTACAAATTCCCGATACATAGTGCCCCAAATGGTAATAATTACACCCCTAGTGACCAAGTAGTTAGATATATAGGCTTCCTGTAGAAGTAGTTCATTAAGACTCCTAGCATATAAATAGGAATATAGGTTCCCCTCTTGTAGGTAGGTATATAGCGCTCCAAGAAGGTACAGACCCCCATTTTGTAGATAATATTGCCCACAGTAAGTATGAAGAAAGGGGACTCCAGACGGTCGGTAGATATGTATAGTCTGCCCAGTAGGGATGTAGTGACCACCAGAAGGAAGGTAGATAGCTGGCCCACAGTAGATAGGTAGATAGGGCCCCCACATCTAAGAGACCTGCAAGGAGCCCCACAAGAGGCCCAACACTTTTCAGGGCTCTTAAAGAGGACAATAAAAAAAAACAACCTCTGGGCCCTAAAAGAGGCCTCAACCTTTCGGACCACAACAAGAGACCCCACACCTTTTGGGCCCCGCAAGATGCCCCACACCTTTAGGGCTCCGCAAGATGCCCCACACAGATAGGGCCCCCCAAGAGGACCCACACTTTAAGGCCCCGCAAGAGGCCCCACAACTTTAGGGCCCCACAAGAGGCTCCACACTTTTAGGGCCCCCCAAGATGCTCCTCACTTTTAGGGCCCCCCAAGAGGCTCCACACTTTTAGGGCCCCGCAAGATGCCCCACTCCTTTAGGGCCCCGCAAGATGCCACTCACCTTTAGGGCCCCGCAAGATGCCCCACACTTTTTAGGGCCCCGCAAGATGCCCCACACTTTTTAGGGCCCTGCAAGATGCCCCACACCTTTAGGGCCCCGCAAGATGCCACACACCTTTAGGGCCCGAGATGCCCCAACCTTTAGGGCCCCGCAAGATGCCCCACACTTTTTAGGGCCCCGCAAGATGCACATTTTAGGGCCCTGCAAGATGCCCCAAACAAAAGCAAAAATAAAAGTCTACAGTGTGGGTGGAGGGGCCGCGCAGAAGTATGAGGAGGGTCCGCCGGAGGAACGAGGAGGGTTTACACTGTGGGAGGAGGGGCCCGGCCTCAGATGCAGTCGTAGCTAAATGCATTTACATAGAAAAAGGATTGTTCTCTTAATTACTTACTTCATAGTTGCCAACTTTTGAAAATGAAAAAGGAGACAATAGTGGGCGGGGCCCTAAAGGTGTGGGGCATCTTGCGGGGCCCTAAAAAGTGTGGGGCATCTTGCGGGGCCCTAAAGGTATGGGGCATCTTGTGGGGCCCTAAAGGTGTGTGGCATCTTGCTGGGCCCTAAAGGGGTGGGGCATCTTGAAGGGCCCTAGAGGTGTGGGGCATCTTGCGGGGCCCTAAAAGTGTGGAGCCTCTTGGGGGGCCCTGAAAGTGTGGGGCCTCTTGTGGGGCCCTAAAGGTGTGGGCCCTTTGGCCTTTCGCCCTAAGGTGTGGGGCCTCTTGGGCCCTAAAGGTGTGGGGCATCTTGCGGGGCCCTAAAGTTGTGGGGCCTCTTGCGGGGCCTTAAAGGTGTGGGGCCTCTTGCGGGGCCCTAAAGGTGTGGGGCATCTTGCGGGGCCCTAAAGGTGTGGGGCATCTTGCGGGGCCCTAAAGGTGTGGGGTCTCTTGTATGGTCCGAAAAGGGTGAGGCCTCTTTTAGGGCCCAGAGGTGTTTTTTTTATTGTCCTCTTTAAGAGCCCTGAAAAGTGTTGGGCCTCTTGTGGTCTTGCAGGTCTTGCAGGTCTCTTAGATGTGGGGGCCCTATCTACCTATCTACTGTGGGCCAGCTATCTACCTACCTTCTGGGGGTCCCTACATACCTACTGGGCAGACTATACCTATCTACCGACCGTCTGGAGGCCCCTATCTACCTTCTTACTGGGGGCACTCTTAACTACCAACTGGGGGACTCTATATACCTACCTACCAGAGGGGAACCTATATTCCTATTTATATGCTAGAAGTCTTAATGAACTACTTCTACAGGAAGCATAATTATTCTAACTACTTGGTCACTCGGTGTGTTAAGTATACCAATTGGGGCAACTAGTATCCGGCAATTTGTACAATTGGGTGGGGGCACAGGTGGGAAGGTGATAGAAAATGAGAAGTCTCAGGTGTGTGTTGTGAATTCTTCTGGGACAAGTGGCAAGCACTGAGATGTTTTCACTGTGGTCTGGAGCAAATGTGGAAGATATATGGTTTAAACAGAAAATCTACAGTGGTATTAGTCACAATTATGGCCATGATATGTGTGGGTATTATTTGTCTTTGTATATTGTTTTTGTTTTTTGGGCTAACATTGGTATTATTGGTTGGGTATACTGGTCTGGTCAGTAACAGTGGTGACACGCGGTGATCATCTGGCGGTTATTTGATGGCTCCTGTATACATACTGACCGCAAAATACAGATAAACTGTATATTATTTAACTCCCATACAAGAAAACCAAATCAAAAAACAATGGCGCAATTGCTTTTTTTTCCCCTTTGTTCATCACAGAAAAAATACTTTTTTCTGGTGTAAGGGTTGTGGGTGGGGGGGGCAGCAAAGGGGCGGAGTTGGTAAGGGGCGCGGGCCCAGTTGCTTTCAGCTGTACGGGGCCCTGAAACTTCTGATGGCGGGCCTGTATGCAGGTAGTACTGCCTTTATGGTGGCCCTGCCTGCATTATTCTTTATACTACTATGGGGGGGACATTCCTGCCTATACCTACATGATGGGGGACAGAGTGCCTATATCTGGCCTCATGGGGGACAATACCTGCCTATAGCTACCTATGGGGACATACCTGCTTCTTTACCTACCTATGGGGGCATACTTGCCTATATCTGCTTGTGGGGGACATACTCTGGTCTTTAGTACATGATGGGGGACATACCTGCTATAAGCTACCTATGGGGGGTACATTACCTGCCTTTGGGGGACATACCTGCTATACCCTGCTATCGTATGAGAGGAATGCCTGCCTATACCTATTATGGGGGAATACACTGCCTATACCTGGCTATGGGGGACATGCATGCCTATACCTATCTATGGGGGACATCACCTGGCGTATCCTGCTATGGGGGACATACCTGCCTATATCCTTCCTATGAGGGACATATACCTGCCTATGGGGGACATACTGCCTATTACCTGATTGGGGGACAGATTACCTGCCTATGGGGGACATACCTGCCCTATTACCTTTGCTATGGGGGAATATTATACCTGCACTATGGGGAACTTACCCTGCCTATACCTGCTATGGAACATTTACCTGTCTATACCTGCTAATGGGGACTATATACCTGCCTATGGGGACCTATACCTGGCATATAGCTGCTTTGAGGGACCTTATACTGCCTATGTGGGGACACATACCTGCCTAAAGTGCTTGGGGGACATATTACCTGCTAGGGGACTATCCTGCGTATATTTACACACCATACATACATTTACATACCATACCCATGTAATAAATATATTGGTTCTGACTTACATACAAATTCAACTTAAGAACGAACCTACAGTCCCTAACCCGTATGTAACCCGGGGACTGCCTGTATATGGGATCATCTCTTACCTTTAGAATGCACCTGTCCAACTGTTCAATGTTTCAGTACTTTTTGCACAACATGCTGATCTCTAACTAGGAGCTTAATGGAAAGATTCACCATAGGTGTTTGATCCCTGAATTGCCCAATAAATGTAGGGGATCAATGTGAATTTTAATATAAACAGTCCTCCTCATCATGCTGTTCACATTTTGAGACCATGACTGTACAACTGATCAACAGTACCTCACCATTGCGAGACTTCAAGCAGGATGCTATCAGATGGTGTCACAGACTGGGGTCAGTTGGTCCTCCTCGTCATGTTGTTCACATTTTGACATCATGAGACAAAGTCAACACCTTACAATTGATAAACAGTACTTTTCTATTGCTACGCTTCAAGTGGGATGCCCACAGACGGAAGTGGCCACTGAGCTTAAAGTTTTACAGTTTGTCATCGGCAGGATGCAACAAAGATACAGAGAGACTAGAAGAGTCGCATAAAGGCAAAGAAGTGGGCGTCCTTCGGCTACATCACACACTGATGACCTCTTCATTGTAAACAATTCCCGTGGAACCAGATGATATATGCTAACTTTTTGTGAGTAGTGTATAGCCTTTCCACTGTAGAGTCCTGCGGAATATGTTGGCACTATATAAATAAAGTTATAGTTATTATAATTATTATTATTTTTAATTGGCATATCAACGAACAGGAGGCATCACACAATCATCCCACATAACTTCATATGATCATTACTTTAAGGCCTCGTTCACACGGCTTATATGGGGCACGGGATTGACGCCATTTAATCGGCCGAATTTGGCGTCAGTACTGGCCAAATCCGTCCTCTGTCATTACGGGTATTCCACGCTCTCATAGAGAACAGTGGATTACGGCGCTCCTCCGCTCGGCGAATCGCCGCGGGGGGGAGAAGTGACATGCACATTATTTACGGCGCGGACGGCCTGTAAAACAATGCATTGTCTATGGGGCCGGGTGCGGCGCCCGCCTCGCTCGGCCCCGCCCCCTTATTCACGGCGGATTGTAGAGCTCATACGCTCTACAATTCCGTCGGAAGAAGCCGTGTGAACACGGCCTAAATCTGGCTTTTATGCCCTCCCACATGCCACAGATTGGAGCTAAGTGTTTTGAAAATTTGATCATTTGCAGCTTTTAGCAACTCCTGCAACATCCTCGATTTGCATAACCTTACGGCTTGTTCTTTTTGGTGTTGCAATTTTAATGTGGAGTAATTTTAATTTCTTTTTTAATAGAAAGACTAAACTCATTGAACTAAACCAAAGATATTCAATAGACATGAAAGATTTGCTCTTAGCAAACCTGAATAATTTTGATCAGTCTCTTTCCCAGTTTTAAAGGGTTGCCTTACGAAGAACCCATTTTCAAATGATCTATTAAGGCATATGCATGTTATATAGATGGCTCCTTCACTTAGGACTCCCCTCTATGAACTATAAGAATTACTGAACACTGAACAGTTGTATATGTGTATTCTAAAGGTAAGAGATGATCTCATTTAGTCCATTTAACATTTTTTAGGAGAAATGTTAAGCTCATCCTGAAATTTCAACCGAAAGCCAAATATCCCAACTGTTTGTGAGTAGTGCATTAGCAATGTTGGCTTGTTTCAATGAATACTGTGTCTGTGGGAACAAAATGATGGAGGTGTACACCATGAGGACTTTCTGACGTATTTCTTCTATGTATGGCAACAATCATAGGCTCCCAATGGAAAAAAACAAAAACGCATATCACATGGTATACTTTTTATTTTGCAGGATGCCTCTGGATAGGAAAGCATTGTGAACTACGCTATTCTATTCAGCAAACTTAGGGGCCGTTTACACGGAAGGACAAAATACCGGCCGGTTTGGCCGGCGGTATTTGTGCCGGTTTTGCGGCCGGTTCCTACGGCCCGCGGGGGGGAGGCTTTTTCTCCGCGATGGCGGAAGGACTGCCCTCCCCTCCTCCCTTTGAGATGTTTTTTTCTAACATGTTCGTCCGGAAACTGGACGGAAGATTGTGCATGTTCAATGTTTGTCGCCGGTCCGCCGAGGCGACAAAACCCCAGGCGGGTAAAACCCGTGCAGGTGTGGTATGCTGCTCGGGTTCTTCCATAGAACAAAATTGTGCTCATTTTTGGCCGGTTTTTCAGGCGGTCTGAAAAACCGCAAACCGGCTGAAAAACCGGCCTAAAACCCGTGCCGTGTGGACATGCCCTTACATATACCACCCTAATGGAGGCTAAAAGGTTCCACATGTATACAAATAGCTGTCCTGGTGTTTAAGTTTAATATACACTGAAAACACAGCGTGAAAATAACTGACAGTGAACCTGTCAGGTTTTATATGCTACCCTGTCTGAATTTAACAGAGGGAGAAAAACTGAGCTTTGTGATATATATGTTTAAATGATATAGAGCAGGATTTTTTGAGTAAAAAGTGAGAGTGCTGCTTACTGTCAGTTATTGACAGCTTTCCCTGTATAACTGTGTGTACAGAACAAACTGTTAGGTCCACACGGCATATAGCGGCACGTACCTGTACGCACCAATGTATGACTGCTATTAGAAGTACACGTTGGCCAGTGCATACTTCTAACAGCGCTCCTGCCTGGCCCTCATTCACCCTCTTCTTTCTATAGCTCATAGTACGTGTCGGGGAATACCCTGTGAAATCACCATCAAGAGTGCTAATGATGTTTTCCGTATTTGCAGGGCATACTTCGGGCACATTGCAGTGCAATTACGTGCCGAAGTACACCCCGCAAATACACCGTATGAACACCCCCTTAATCACAATGTGAGCAGGGGTAGGAGGAGTCAGGGTATGTTCACATGGCATTAGTGCGCAATTATGGTAATGAATAGCTCTCAAAGAGCACTATGAATTACGTCTCGTCTCCCCCGGCGTACAATACGATCGTATTGTATGTCGGGGGATAGAAGTGACAATGTACAGCATTAATTGCTGTGACTTCTGCACAAAAAACGCATGAAAAACGCACCAAAAACACACTGTGGGAAACCACCCTTACTAAAACATTATTAAAGGGGTTGTCTCACAACAAGGATTGCTTTTTATGTAAAAGATCTTGCAAAAACAAGTCACTTTACAATATGTGTCCATTAACAGCGTCCTACTATTCCTGATATCCCCTCTGTATGGGCTTCATCAGCTCCTCAGGTTGCTATAGCTACAGACCTATTTGATCTCTCCTGATAGGCTGCCAGCACTGGTTGTTATAGCTACAGACCTGATTTTACGGCCTAGTAGAAACCAGTAAACACGCCCCTGAATTCAAAGCGAAACCAAAACAGGACTGAGATAAGATGAATCAATATAGTGAGACAAGCCCTTTAAACGTTTTAAACCTTTCGCAGTATACCGTTCTATCAACTCCTATAAACTACATTTATGTATATATGAAAGGAATGTGTTGGGTGCAAATATGTTTGTGTCTCTTCATTTCTTCATTTCTTCTCAGGTACGTCCTGTCTGTGGAACAACAAGTTTCAGCCATCACCGCTATTATTTTGTCTAGCTGTCTCTGCTTAGTTTAATTGTAAGTCCTGTCTGTTGGAACAAACAAGTCTCAGCCATCCCGCCGCATTATATGCTAGCTGTCTCTGCTTAGTTTAAATGGTACGTCCTGTCTGTGGATCAACAGTTCAGCCATCCCCACCGCATTATATGTATAGCTGTCTCTGCTTAGTTTAATGGTACGTCCTGTCTGTGGAACAACAAGTCTCAGCCAATCCACCGCAGTTTATGTCTAGCTGTCTCTGCTTAGTTTAAATGGTTCGTTCCTGTCTTGTGGAACAACAAGTCTCAGCCATCCAACCGCCATTATATGTATAGCTGTCTCTGCTTAGGTCTTAAATGATACATTTTTTGTCTAGATATTTTCGCCCAGCTCTGTCTTCCATAATTTATCCTGTGTTATTTGTGTAGCCTTCCAAATCCCAGATTCTCCCTTGAAGTTTCTGCTCTGTGCAGAGTATTTGTAGCTCCACCACGTTTAGACACTGAATGCCCTAATGCTCATTTTGAACTCATCATAGTTGTGTATAAGTTGCAGAGCTTTGGTTCTGTGGGACTGAGGTCTGGGGGCCAAATATTCACGTTGCAAATTTCTAAGTGGCAATTTAGAAGTGGCAATCCTCAGATTTATCCCAGAAGGGTGCCTGAAGGGAGCAGAAGGAGAAGGGACTCTCGCCTTTTTGTGTAGTTGTACACCTTCTTTGACATACTCCTTATTTACCATGCTTGCTATTACTATCTACCTTGCTGCCAGTATGCCTCCTATCTTACCTTCCTATCTTGCCGCTCAGACAAGTTTATCCACATAAGCTCCTCTCTCCTTCCCTCACCTATGTACTATCCCACACGCTATTTGCCCTTTTTCAACCACCCCAAACATCGCTCACATATTACTGCACAAACGCCGCTCATATTCATCAATGGACCCATCTGCTGTCTCTTTTCATTCTCCTGCTTTCTCGCTGCAGGGAACATCTCTCCAAACCCCGGGCCACCTTACTTTACTGCTCATCCCAACTCCTCCTGAGGGCCCATAGAAAACCCGGCTAACTGCTTGCCATTCGCTGTACGCCTTTTCTGCCCTTTTAAGTGTGTCTATGGAGACGCCCGATCCGTCTTGCAACAAACTCACTGCTGTCATGACCTTTTTCTCTCCAACTCCCTCCAACCTGCTGGCCCACACAGAATAACATGGCTCCACAGCCATCTGGGGGACACCGCTTCCCTTGCCGCTCTCACCTATGGTGGGCTGACACTTCACCCAGACCTGAGAAAGGCGGGTGGTAGGAGTTGGCATACTTCTCCTCCTCACTGCACTTATAGGTCCTTCCTCTGCTCCCTCCTCACTTTCCCCTCCTTTGAGGTCCTAACCCCTCGACTCTTTCAGCCTTTTCCATCAGAGTCGCAGCTTAGTATTACAGACCCCCGGCTCTCCCGCCAGTATTCTGGAATCATTTTGCCGCTGGCTCCCACACTTCCTCTCTTTGGAAATGCCCACTCTCATCATGGGTGATTCAACATCCCTATTGATGACCCCATGTCTCCTTCTGCCTCACAGTTTCGTCATTAACCTCCTTCCATGGGCCTCTTGCAGTTTACTATCCCCAACCCACAAGGATGGGAATTCTCTGGACTGGTCTTCTGTCATCTTTCTCAATTTTCTAACTTCACTAATTCTCCTTATGCTCTCTCTGAACACAATCTTATCTCCCTTCATTATCCACTAATTACTCAGCCTTCTCTGGACTAACCTGCCCATATCCATACAGTAATATCCGCTCCATTAATATCAGGAACGCACAGGAACCTTAAAGTCCTCACTGCCCCCAATCTCCTCCTCTCCTGTCCAGGACCAGGCTGTCACTCGTTACAATGAAACTCTCCACAACTCACTGGACATGTGGCACCACTCACACACCGCACCACCAGAGTCAGACGCCTGCAGCCTTGGCACACACCTAGACTCGTTTTCTCCAGCGTTGTTCCAGGTGTGGCTGAGCGGCTGTGGAAGAAAGTCAAAGTTAAACTGCAGATCTTTTCCACTACAATTCATGCTCAGGATTATCACACTGCCCTCAATGCGCAATCAAAAATATTTCACCTCCCTCATCTCCACAATACACAACACCAATACACCTCTTTGACACCTGTCCACTCCCTCCTAAGGGCTAATGGCGCAGGCTTCGGTCACTGATTCTCTGTGCTGAAGACGCTGGGCCTCTCACTTCAAAGACTAAATTGAAAATATACGGCTAAACTTATCTCAGTCCCCATATTAATACCCTTCCTGTCCCTCCACGGCGTCCTTAATCTACTCGCAGCCTTGAACCCGACGACAGAGGAAGAAGTGTCCAGGGCTTCTCCTGTCTGCTGTCCCACCACCTGTCTACTGACCCATTCCCATCCCACCTCGTCCAGTCTATTTCTCCAGCTGACCTACTCTCACCTTACCGCTATCTGCAACCTCTCTCTCTCCACTGGGATCTTTTCCATCTTCCTTCAAAACCGCCTTCATTACCACTTTATAAAAATGCCCTCTAGGGAAACCGTCCTGTGCTGATACTACGACCAGTCTATAACTGCCTTCATCTCTAAACTCCTGGAAAGCTTGGTCTACTCTCGCCTAATCCGCTATCTCTCTGCTAGACTTCTCTGACCCGCTGCTAATCAGGTTTCCGCACCCGTACACTCCAAGGAAACTGCCTTAGTTAAAGTCTCAAATGGACCTCCTAAAAGCAAAATATCAGGGTATCTACTCATTGTTGCTTCTCTGGATCTCTCTGCAGCTATTGGACACTGTGGATCACCAAACTTTCATCAGATGCCTCAGCACCATGGCCTCCAGGACATCCGCTCTCAGCTTGGTTCTCGTCCTACCTCTCTGACCGCTCCTTCAGTGTTCGTTTTCGGGTCCACCTCCTCTCCTTTCCTCTTGCTGTTGGGGTTCACAGGGTTCTGTTCCTTGGTCCTCATCACTTCTTTTCATTGTACACAGCCCCATTGGACAAAACCATCAGTATGTTTTGGCTTAGTACCATCGCTATGCGGATGCACTATATTCACCTTCCATCCGTGACAATCACTCCAGCCTTGCTACTAAACACCAGTGACTGTCTGGCCGCTGTCATCTGACATCATTTCCTCTCTCCATCTGAAACTAAACCTCATCATTAAGACTGTACTTTGTCTTGTTTACGCCATCTACTAACACCCCCCCCCCCCCCCTGCTATTTGGGTTTCTGTATTGTGGTACCCCATTTCTCCTAGGCAGCATGCCGAAGACTAGGGTGTTGTTTATTGGATTTGGATATGTCCTTCTCCCCATATATCCAATTACCTTGTCGGCTCCATGTCACCTGCACCCTAGTATATCTCCAAACTCCGTCATTTCTCACTGTGGAAAGACTCATAACGTCTCATTACTGCTCTTATTGCTTTCTCGTCTGACTACTGCAACTCCTTGCTTATCGGTCTCCCTGCTCTGCAAACTCTCACTCCCAATCTGTACCAGTATGGCATGCAGCCAGGCTTGTCTTTCTCTCCAGCCTTTTCTGATGCCTTCTAACCCTGTGTCAGTCACGGCTCTGGTTGCCCATCCAGTTCAGGATTACTGTAATTAACGCAGCACTCTCACACATATTGCTCTCACACAGCGATGTTCCTCCCTCATCTCCTCCCTAGTGCTCTGATCTACCACCCTACCCGGTGCTCTCCGCTCTGCTGTTGATTTCAGACTACATTCCTCAATCTTCCGTACTCCTCATGCCAGACGCTACTTGATTTCACACTTGTGCGGCACCAATTCTCTGGAATATGCTACCGCGGGCGATCAGGCCATTCACAACACTACTCAGTTTAAGAGGGCCCTGAAAATACATCTTCTCGGTCTGGCCCACCAAGATCTCCTAACTGCTATCACACACAATCTGTCACTCCCTGCACTTCGGGCATAAGGCACTTATCTGTATTATAGATGTACGTCTGGGTGGCGGTTTTCATTCCATTTTTCATGTAACCACCCCTATTTATGAAACATGGCGGACCATTGTAAACGTGCCACTTCTTAACGGTATGTTTTCACCACATACACCCTAAAGATTGTATGCTCTCAGATCGAGCAGGGCCCTCACCACCTTGTGTTCATTGTTAAAGTACTTTTAATGTGTAATGACTGTATGTTTACCCTTGAATTTGTAAAGTGCTGCGGAATATGTTGGCGCTATAGAAATAAAGATTATTATTATTATTATTATTGTGTAGTTTATGTGATGAGTGTATGGGTGGTATTTATATGTGTGATATTTTTATATATCTATAAGTGTGCTGCATGTGTGGTAAATAACATCTTCCCTTGAAATAGAGGAATGAAGCTCTTTAGGTATTAATTAAGCACTATATGTAGGCATTACTTGTGCACTACATGGGCAGGATTAAAGACTGTGTTGTGGGTTGTACACCAGACAGATGGCAACTAGGAGTGGAAATCAGGAAGTGTACACTGTAAATTATGGTACATCTGGGTCACATTCCGGACAGTGACGTGAGTGGGATGTGGAGTGGATACAGGGGTCTAGAGATGAAGTAGGACCTGAACTTAGGTCAGTTTTGATGCTAGTTGGTAAAAATCTTCACCTCATCTTCACCCCCCATCTAAAACTCTTTTTCCCAAAACCCGTTTTTTATTCCCCCCAAAAGTAACACAAGTTTGCTGACTTACATGGGGAAGTCATTTTCCCAACTTTATGCAAATTGGGGCACATTGGCGTTTTTGGGTTGTTTTCCCCTCTATTTCCCGTAAATGGGGAAAACAGAGTTAGGGAAAGCTGTAAGTCATAACTGTGATCATCAAAAGCCAGTATCACGAGCCCTGAAAGGGCTTTTAAAGATGTGTTCTTGCAGGGGTTTTTCGTTATTTATTTACTGGGTGTGTGCATATTTCTTACAGTAAAAGTGAGATTTAACTGGCAAAAATAATCACATTAACCATTGTGAGCTTGCACAGCTCTGGGGTCACTGCAAAAGTCCTTTAGGCCCTTGGACGGAGGCAGTAGAAAAGGTTTCAAAAAAGGGTTTCCCTTGGGCCCTTATGTTTATTGTGCAAAAAAACAAAAACAAAACGTAAGAACACATGCCCCAGCAAAAACAGTAAACCTAAACAAACCCTGGGATCTGAGCACTTTCTAACCCGAGGTGGGAGTTCCCTCACTGAACCCCTTTTGAAGCGACAATGGCTTCCTCCAGTTTTGGGCCGGGCCCCCAGCCCAAAAAGGGTTGGGGGAGTTGCAGCCCCACACCCCGGCAACTTTCCTGCTGACCCCTTTTAAAACACCAGGGAAAACCTGGCATGGAACAGGGGGGTAAGCACCCACCCCCTACTCTATGCTTACTCCCAAAAAAAAAAAGGGTGCCCAGGAAAGGCTTTGGAAAAGGGTATAAAAACCAATTGAGGGAAAGTCGGGCAGTTGTACTGTTTGACAACTATTTAACATTTGGGCCTTTTTACTCCCAAAAAGGGTCCCTTCCTTAGGGCAAGTGTTTTTGAATTTTTTCCGACATATGCCCAAAAGTCTGGCTTTGGGTATAAACTCCATTGCAGGGCCTTCCCAAACTGCGGGCCTTTTCACCAAACTCAAACCCAGAAAAAATTAAAGGGGGTCCAGCCAAAAACTAGATTGTGGTTCAAAAATGCAAAATAGCCTCCATAAATATTATGCAAAAAATGTTTCTCTCTAGAAGTAGTAAAAATATTTCCCGAGTGTTTTAAAAAAACAAAAAAAAAACATCCTCACCTTTACACCCCCAGTTCGCACTGCCAAAAGGGGAAAAACAAGGGTTTTGTTTGGGGCCCCAGGCAAAAAGGGTATATACTCGCCCCAAAACTTTCTTTTCACCCCTTTCCTGGGTTTGGATGAGGGG